>CAUYLG010077545.1:0-68928 GCA_963573385.1 Cacajao melanocephalus
ACCCCCCAACCACCCCCCCCTCTCCAGCCATACACTCACCCCTACACGACCCCACTTCTATTATCTTTGATTTGTTTTTTTTTTTTTTTTTTTTTGTATCTCTGCCTGGTTTTGCTATCAGGATGATGCTGGCCTCATAGAATGAGGTTAGGGAGGTGTCTTCCTTTTCAATGGTTTGGAATAGTTTCAGGAGAAATGGTATAAGCTCCTCTTTGTATTTCTTGTAGAATTCAGCCTGTATAGCCAAGATAATCCTAAGCAAAAAGAACAAAGCTGGAGGCAACACCCTACTGGACTTCAAACTATCCTATAAGGCTACAGTAACCAAAACAGCATAGTACTGGTACAATAACAGACACATAGACCAATGGAACAGAATGGAGAACTCAGAAATAAGCTTGCACATCTACAATCATCTGATCCTTGACAAACCTGACAAAAACAAGCAAGGGAGAAAGGATTCCTTATTTAATAAATGGTACTGGGAGAAATGGCTATCCATTTGCAGAAAATTGAAAGTGGACCCCTTCCTCACACCTTATACAAAAAAACTAACTCAGGATGGATTAAAGACTTAAATGTAAAACCCAAAACTATAAAAACCTTAGGAGAAAATCTAGGCAATACCATTCAGGACATAGGCATGGACAAAGATTTCATGATGAAATCACTAAAAGCAATTGCAACAAAAGCAAAAATTGACAATTGGGATCTAATTAAACTAAAGAGCTTCTGCACAGCAAAAAAACTATCATCAGAGTGAACAGGCAACCTACAGAGTGGGAGAAAATATTTGCCATTTATCCATTCAACAAAAGTCTAATATCCAGAATCTACAAGGAACTCAAACAAATTTACAACAGCAACAACAACAACAAAACAACAAAAACAACCCCATTAAAAAGTAGGCAAAGGACCTGAACAGACCCTTCTCAAAAGAAGACATTATTCAGCCAACAAACATATGTAAAAAAGCTAAACATCACTGATCATTAGATAAATGCAAATCAAAACCACAATGAGATACCATATCATGCCAGTCAGAATGACCATTATTAAAAAGTCGGGAAACAATAGATGCTGGCAAGGTTACAGAGAAATAGGAACGCTTTTACACCGTTGGTGGGAATGTAAACTAGTTCAGCCATTGTAGAAGACAGTGTGGAGATTCCTCAGAGATCTAGAACCAGAAATACCATTTGACCCAGCAATCCCATTACTGGGCATATACCCAAAGGAATATCAATCATTCTATTACAAAGATACGTGCACGCATATGTTCACTGCAGCACTATTCACAGTGACAACGACATGAAATCATCCCAAATGCCCATCAATGATACAGTGGATAAAGAAAATGTGGTGCATATACACCATGGAATACCATGCAGTCATAAAAAGGAATGACATCATGTCCTTTGCAGGGACATGGATGAAGCTGGAAGTCATTATCCTCAGCAAACTAATGCAGGAACAGAAAACCAAACACCGCATATTCTCACTTGTAAGTAGGAGCTGAGCAACAAGATCACATGGACACAGGGAGGGGACCAACACACACTGGGGCCTATTGGGGTGGGAGTGGGGAAAGGGAGAGTATTAGGGAAAATTGCTAATGCATGCTGGGCTTAATACCTCGGTGATGGGTTGATAGGTGCAGCAAACCACTGTGACACGTCTACCTATGTAACCTTCACTTCCTGCACATGTACCCCAGAACTAAAAAAAATTTTTTTAAAGAAAAAAATTAGGTTTAGCTTTTAAGAAACAAGCTATTTAAATTCTTCAGATTCAATAGGGCTGGATTATACATGCTTTTTTTAAGGCTTGCTAACAATTGTGTAAGGATTTACTCTCCAAGAGTTTACCCTGAAGAGTGTTTAAAGTAGGTTGTGATAGTATTCACTGCTCTGCCTGGCCCTGAATAGGTGCTCAGTAAATGTTTAAATAAACCGAAGTGCTGTAGGAAGCTCCTGTGATTGCTGGTGTTGGTGTCTGGGGCGGCTGGAGGTGGACTGACGTAGAGACAAAACATTTGGAAGCTTAGAGCAGCTGCGCCTAATGGGGGTTAAGGAGCTGGATGTAGGAACAGTCAATAGACTCTCACTTCCCCTGTCCCTGGACTCACCAATTTGGTGTCCAGTTTTCTTTTCAGGCCTCTTTCAAACATACTCAGGTTCTTACATGCACACACATGTGCACACACATGTACACACACGCACACACGCATACCAGGGAGTTCTCAAAGGCCTGAGGTTTTGGCACTTGGAGTACTAGGCCAATAGTAACTCTCCTGAATGAGTGAAATTCGTGCCTTTTGTGCATTTCTGTTCAGATGTGGGTGGGTGTGGCTCTTTCATTTGACAGTGGCTGTTAATGCTAACTGAAAAAATAACGAATGAATATATACATATAGGTACCACTTATCTAGCATTCCTCACATATTTCCTTGTTAAGTCCCCACACAGACTCTGAGGCAGTTACTAGCATCACCCCCTTTTTATAAACGAGGAAACGGAGGCTCTCAGCGCGCCTCCTGCTCACAGAACCACCAATCTGCATGACCTCTCCTCCCATGTCCCGCTGCGTCATTGCTGCTGACAAAGAGCCTGCCCTGGGGATAACTGCCACATGTCCTCCCTTCCAGTTCATGAGTGACCCAGTTCTGTACCAGAAGAAGCTGCTGAAGCCAGCGGTGGTGCTGCTGGAGAAGGGGGCCGACCAGGAGGAGGATGAGGCCCTGCGGGTGCTGTCACTGCGTGCCCTCGGCAACATGGCCCTGGGCGCCCCCAAGAAGGTACCATGTGCACCTGTCCCTGAGCCCAAGTCCCCGGAGCTGACAGTGCAGGCTGGGGGCTTCGGTCAGCCTGGGATTGAGGGTGCAGGCTGAGGGTTGCCCATGCCCTCCAGGTGAAGCAGTACCGGAAGGTCTTGCTGGAGAAGTGCCTGGTCCCCCTGAGGGAGCCCACGAGCACTAGTGTGACTGCTGAGGGTATGGACGCCCTGACCAAGATCCTGGCAGAGCTCCGAGAACGGGATGTGGGGTCCTCTTTTGACGCCATCTCTGAGCAGTGCAGGATCTTCTTCGACAACGTGAGTCCGGATGAGAACCTCCCTGAGTTTGCTCGGTGAAGGAGTGGGCATTTCTCAGACCTTAAGGAAGAGGTGGGCTCTAGAGCAGAAAGAGCCGAGGCTCCTGCTGGGTGCCCGTGTAGCGACTGGCTGATCATGGGATCTTGTGAAATGAACGGTCTTCTTCTCAGTTCCAGAGAATCAGTGCTGTCCAGTGAGGGCTCCTGGGTCCCTGCAGCCCTGCTAAGGGGGAAGGGTGTCCCCCTTTTATTCTTTGCACCTACGAATACCCCCAGGGCACCTGCGTCACACTGGGCCTCTGCCAGGCAGGGCTGTGTACTTGGATCCTGAACAAGCCCTCACCCAGGGAAGAGGTGGGCACAAAGACCAGAGCACACAGCCCCTTGAGGGCTATGTGATTCCTGCCAAAGGAGAGGCTCCACCCTAATGGAATGATCCAGAAGGCTCTGCAGGGGCCAAGGCATTGGGTGTTCCTCAGAGAACAGCTGGGGTTTCACTGGGCTTCCTGCTGCCTGCACATCAGCCCGTGTCCATCTGGCCACAGGAGAGCGAGCTGCTGCGTCTGAAAGCCTTTGTCCTCTTTGGGAAGCTGGCAAGGGTGGTTGGGATGTCCAAGAAGCATTTCTTCAAAGGGGAGGTGAAGAAGGCCTGGATCCCCCTCATGCTGCACTCCCAGGACCCCTGCTCTGACTCAGCCCAAGTAAGACATGCCCTGGGCTTTGTGTCCTGGTCTGGGGCCCACTGTCCTCAAGGAAACAGGTCCTTGGGTCTGCTGGCTTGGTGAGCTGCAGACTTTTCTCTGCCTTAGCCGTTTTTCTGTGAGATCTTGGAGATCCCCGCTGCCCTCCATCCCTCACACAGGCTGAGGAGAGAGGCCATCTGAGATGACCTGCAAAGCCACTAGAGACTATCACCAGGCAGTCTCAGCCCATGTCGGGGGACACGGGGTAGTGGCTGCCTGTAGCCCTTCTCTGCCCAAACCCTTTCTTCTAGCAGATTCTGTAACTGGCAAGTCACTTTTGAGTATTAGGACTTAAAATACCCCAAAGTGGTCCTGTCCAATCCCTGCTCCTGTGGGGCAGTGTTGAGGGCAGCTAAGAGTATGGGTTGGGGGCAGGCCTGGCTTCTCCCTCTCTGAGGCCCAGCTCCTCTTTTGCTTTGGGGCAGGAGGAGGGAGAGGGACATATGGATTTGTTAGCAAATGAGTCTTCTCATTGAGCTGGTGCCTCTCAGACTAACCCTGGTTGTCTGGGGACAGCAGCAGTCACTGACCGCAGGTTCCTCACTCCCTGCACAGCCCATGAGCTTGACCACCCTCTTCTCTCCCTACAGACTTGGAGGGTGGGGTCGGGAGGTGGGGAGGTGGCTGATTTGGGGAGCTTCTGCCCTTGCCTTGTAAGCCTTGGGATGCAGCTGGCCCCACACGAAAGAAACTCAATGGCCCTTTTCAGCAGGTGCCTTAGACCCCAGCTCTGGGTCACAGGACAAGTTCCCTCAACCCCGTCACTGTGGGGGCTGCCATTTCCAGGTGGCCCTTACAGGCAGTGAGGGGTATTGAGAGGCATGCTCCCTAGACCTGGGCTTTGCACCCACCAGCCCAGCTTCCCGGCTCTGCTACAGGGTCCCTGGCAACCCTGGGCACAGTGTCACCACTTAGAGGCTCCTTTTCCTTGCCAGTCCTCACCACCCTCTGTCTTCAGCCCAAACTGTTCCATGTTTTATCGATGGCTATCCAGTGGGGTGGGGGAAGCTTCAGGGAAGGAACTGAGGCACACCCAGCAAGGGTGATCAAGAGTGAGGGAAGGGCTACTGAGGCGGAAACATTTTGTCTTCCTGCCCTGATGTCTCCAGAAGCTGCGGCCAGCAGGCTTGGTCACAAGGCAGGAGCTGGTGGACTGGGCCTGGGAGGTGAGGACACGTGCCCCATCCTGCCTGCTCAAGCCAGGCTCCCACCTCTGATCCCATTGAGGGCTGGGTCCTAGGCGGGGCTGCTGAGGGCATGAAGGTGCTGGCTGAGGTGACAGATGGGGCTGCATCTGCCCCCAAGTGGCCTTTTATAAATGCACATGCAGTCATGTTCAAGCTGGAGGGGCTCAGGTCCCAGGTGGCCTCCCAGGAACCACCAGCCCTGCCCTTCTTTGGCTTGGTGAGGATTTTCTGGGGATGCCCCCTGACTTCCTGCCAGCCTCACCCCTCCTGGAAACCACCCTGGCCTGGCTGATGCCTCTGCTGCCGTCCTGTGTCCCTGCAGGCCTGTATGGCTACCATGTTTCAGTGTGTGCACTTCTGGGGCTGGAAGTCCTTGGAGCATCCCTCACGGCCACGTGATACCACTACCGATGACAAGATGATTGTTTTCCAGACAACCATGTGCTCCATCCTGGTGAGAAAGCCAAAGGGGAACCAGTCCGTCCCAGGTGGCCACATGCCACAGCTTTCTTTCTTGGGGCCCTACGTTTACCTTCTACACGTGCAATGTGGAGACGAGCACTGTGCAGCAGAAATAGAAGGCAAGCCACGTGCCTATTTCAGCTGCCTGAAGTTTCTTTTAGTAGGGACATCCAGAAAAGTGCAGAGGTGAAACAAATTTTAATGTATTTCATTTCACCCAGATAACTAAAACATGATTTCAACATGTAATCAATAAAAAAAAACTATTATTGTGATATTTCACAACTTTGGGGGTACCATCTTAAAACCCAGGGGGCACTTTACGCTTAATTCAGACCAGCCACACTGGAAGTGCTCCAGGGTTACATGTGGCTTGTGGCTACTGTGCTGGACAATACAGGTTCTCTGGTCAGATGTGATATGTAAAATGCAACAGGGGCCGATGGTCCTTCACTTGCCAGCTACTTATCTGTGTGGTGTTGTGGGATGGTCGCTTGCCCTCTCTAATACATCTTGGTGATGGGACATTCTTGGTGAATGACAGCGCATCGTCAGGGTCTCATCCTCCAAAGCTGTGTGTGTCATTTACTTTTTGCAGTCTCAGAAAAAGCCAGCTGTTCTTTACAGCTTCTTGCTAGAAACGATGGTCTATGTTAAAAATAGCTTGTCAAGGATCAGAATCGCTGCTTGCAACTTGGCAGGTGAGCAGACGGGTATCTCCTGGCTCAAGATGGACTTTGAAAGCCATCTGGTCCACCCCGGGCCTTGGGGGAGGGTGGGTCATGGGAGGGAGGCATGTGGCAGAGCTGGGGCTGGAGCTCAGGTCTAAGTCCTGCACTATGCCTTCTATCCTGCTTTGATTTTCGCTTCCTTCTTGCCAACCTGGGCTCAACAAAATCCTTCATCAGCGTTCTCATAACATAAACCAAGTGTCTTACAGGGATGGCCACAGAACGACTTGCCTGCTGACCTCATATTCATGTGATGAGCATTTCTTTGGCTATCATTTCAGGAATTATTATGAAGCAGATGTCTACACATTATCTGAAAAAGCTGGACATCCCAGCATTGCGGAATTGTAAGTAGTGGAGAATGTTATATCTCGAGTCCACGACTCACTAACTCACTGGGGAGCTTAGAGAAACAAGTTCAAGGGAAGAGCCAGAGGACCCTTTGCTGTGGGGTTTTTGGGGGTAGGAGTGTAACCAGGCAAGAGAGAGATAGATACACCTGGGGAGGCCTTTCCAGGACGACAGCTATTCATTCCTGGGCTGTTTCTCCCATTTGTAGCGTCTTATGACATGCTTTTGCCCTGATGCTATCAGGTTCTGTGGGTGATTTCTGTCCCTGCGAGGGCGGTCACTGAAGCCCTGAGGGCTGCGATGTGTGTGCAAAGAGCTCCACCTGCAGTCTTCTGGTTTCCCACGCAGGAGCTTCCCCATCTGCCCCTGCCCACCTTCTGCGCCCTCACCTGCAATCGCTGCCCACGTGGTCCTGACTGGGAGGGGCGTAAGCCTTCCCTCTTTGTGTTCCCTCTCAGCCCTCCAGGAACTACAGCTGGACCCGGATCCTGAGGTCAGGCGGGCAGCCCTGGAGACGCTCAAAGTCCTGGATAGCTGTAGTCAGCACGGGCTTCTGGCTTCACCCGAAGGAATGTCCTAGGTGGTCCACACGTAAGATGTAAACTCTCTTCTTAGTGCCAAATACAAGCCCTTATCAATGTTGTAAGAAGTTTAGTTTGTAGGAAAAACATTGTTGTGAAATAATTACTATTGCTTTTTTCCATTGAAATAAACCTCCACTGCCATTGGAGTGCAGGCTTGACTGTAAGGTGGTGATAGCCCAGAACCAGGATAGTGAGGCAAAGGGAACTTCAGCCTTCATGAGCCACTTCATTTCCGATTCACCCCCACCCCTTCCAGTATGCGTGTCTGACAGCCCTTGGCTCAAAGGGCTGGAAACTAGCTTTGTGTCTTCACTCGTCGTTCACCCCTAGTTCACAGGCTGAGTGTGCCTAGGGCCAGGCACTGTGGCAAGCAGTGATGGGAGGCCTAGCGTGTCCAGTCTGCCTCCAGGGACCCTTCTTAAAGGGAAAGGCACCTGACCACAACACGCATCAGAGGGAGGACTGCAGCCAGGGTGTAAGTGCTGCAGCGGCACAGGAGGGTGGGTGTGCATCAAGTCTGCAGGCAATCCAGGGAGGCTGCATGGAGGGACTGACATTTATTCCAGGCCCAGCCTCATCCTTCCCTTTGAGGCTTAAAGTTACCAAAACAAGTTTGGACTGTTGGAACCGGAGCCCGGCGAAGCCTGGAACATAATCTGGCTGTTGGTCAAAAAGGAGAAATTAGCCCCATGTCTAAGAATATGTAGGGGAAGAGAGGGGGAGTGTGGGGAAGGCTTTTCCTATGCTCGGGCCATCAGAATAGTCTAGGTGTCCCCAGAGCAGGTAAACCAGGACTTCCAAACCGTTCCCAGTACAACTGCTGAAGGAATTCACCATCAGGGGTGCCATCAACAGGAGAGAGCTGCTGTGCTGCCCCAGAACCCACCCATGCTAAAGCCTTCTCTGGAACAGTGGTCTTCAAACTGTTTTGTGCCTCCCATGGAGCAAATGGTGAAGTGATTTCCTGCCAAGTGATGAAGAGCATTGCTGCTAAACAAGCTTGAACACCACTGCTGCAGTGGGGCTGGCTCACCACTCAACACAGTACGAGGCAGCTGTACATCTGTACAACTGGCTCTCCCTTCATGCCTGTGCAGAAACTTTTCCAGATGATTTTACAGACCTAAATCGAGAGAGCAAAATTTAAGACAGCACAGTATTTTTGATCCTGAGAGTATAGTAGTTTTTCTTTTAAAAGTAACAGCAGAAGCTGGAAAAAGGAAGTTATCTGCCTTAGTATGTTTAGCGTTGCTAAAACAGAATACCCAAGTAAGTCTGGGTAATTTATACAGAAAAGGTTTGTTGAGTTCCCAGTTCTGGTGGCTGGAAAATCCAAGAGCAGGACGTTGGCATATGCTCAGCTTCTGGGGAGGGCCTTGTGCTACCTCGAGACACAGCAGAAAAGCAGAAAGGTGAGTGGGCAGGTGCAAAGGTAACTCGCTCTCGCAGAGTGAGAACTCACTCCTTCAAGAGGGCATTCATCTATTCACGGGGGGTTCACTCCCATGACCCAAAAACCTGCCACTAGGCCCCACAGTTACATCTGCAATTAAATTTCGAGACAAATAGCATCCAAACCATAGCACTGTGTTAAAATGCAAGTTCCATACAATAAAATACCACAAAGTCAAATGACAAATCTTAGCTAAAAGTTACTTTCAACTTATATAAAACTGGATTGTTTCATATCATTGGATCCAGAATACATCCAAATCAGGAAAAAGGCAAATATAAAACCAGTGTCTTGAGGACATTTAAAAAACCAGGACTCCCAGGAAGACACACTCAACAAGTTATCAAGAGAAAGCAAAGCGTGAAGCAACACATTTCACACCTGCCAGGGCTCAGACTGGCAGCGATGATGTGCGGAAAAGCTTCCTCCTATATTGTCAGACATTGGGCAAACTGGAGCAGCCATTTGGCCATAATTAGGGAAGTTCAAGGCACACCCATCCATGACTCGTAATTCACCTCTAGGTGTATCCGATGCACAAGGATCATGGGTGTTTTGCTCCTGTTCACAGACACCCAGGACCATAAACCACCTAGAGATCTCAAAACCGAGATGCCCACATTTATCAGCTCATCACATGCAGTCTGTTGATGAAACAAAACTGTGGCATATGTACAGTATTAAGTTACTCATACAGTTTGAAACAGAGACTAAACTCTGTATAGTTTACGGGTCGCTTATTAGATCCTGTAAGTTGTTGGCTAAGACTCACGCCCAGATCCTTCCACCCGACCTTCCTCCACTGGGTGACAGAACCCCACTCTCTGGCAGCCAGGCCTGGCCTGCCCAATGAGGCTTTAGCAGTCTGCTGGGTGTCAGGGGATGAGAGGAACAAGCAGTTCTGGGTCGCAGTGATGGTTTTCCTGAAGAGGAAAGGGTGGGTTGTATTGTTCTTAGGAAGTAGCAGGCCTGAGGCAAAGTTCTAGATCTGTAGGGACCATCCTGGCCCTGGCCAAGCCTGAGTCAGCAGTCCACTGTCAGCCTGTCCTTTCTTTGAAGAAAGGAGCCTTCTGTGAGGTCTGCAGCACCCAGCCAGGTTCTCAGCTCTCAGCAGTGGGTGCCCTCCTGACTGACCCAGAGGGTATGGATGGAACTGTGTCCCTCAAGTTCATATGGTTAAGCCCTAGCCCCTGGCATGATGGTATTGGAGATAGATAGGGCTTTCTGGAGGTGATTAGGCTGAGATAAGGTCATGAGGGGCCCTTATAATGGGATTAGTGCCCTCCTAAGACACCAGAGGAGACCTTGCTCTCTACAGCTTGCGGGGACAGGGCAACAAGGCAGCTTTCTGCCAGCCAGGAAGAGTCCTTGCCAGAGCCCGACCATGCTGGCTCCCTTGTCTCGAACTTTTAGTCTCCAAAACTGTGAGAAAATAAATTTCTACTGTTTAAGCCACCTGGTCTTCAGCATTTTGCTATGGCAGCCTGAGGGCACACACACACATACAGGTAACATGGTCCCAACATAAGACATAGGGAGACGGATATGAGGGGGGTGGGTGATACCTGCCAACAGCAGGAGAGCCATCGCCTGGGTGGAGGCAGGCAAGAATGAAAAATGTGTGATTCAATCTCATTTTAAACCTTTCATTAAAAAGCAACCCAAAACACACATGGCAATATATTAACTATTCCAGCATGAGTTTCACCAGTGTATTCTGAGTATGTGTAGTATTTCATCACAAAAACGCCACCAAGATATCCTGTCAGCAACAGCTCCAGGAAGAAGCATGAGGGGTCACGGGCGCTGTGGCTGCAGGAGTGTCCAGGACCACCAGGACTGTTGATTTTTCTTCAAGGGTCGTTGCACGCAGGGCTCAAACTCAGGTTTCACAAGCAAACAATATTCTCTAATGAAATGGGAAACAGAAGGGAGGATTCTCTGGACACGTCTAAATTTAAAAAAGAACACATGAGAAAAAGCGGCCTATCAAAGAGAACCCTAAACATTCTAATCAAGCAACTTTATTCACATAATTTCTACAGCAAGAACTCGAGGGTCATCTCTGATGGAGCCAATTTCACTAATATTTGCTTTAAGGGCAGAGAAGTCAACCAACTCCTCACATTGCCTCGAGAATTAAAAACAAAACAAAAATACAAAGAGAGAGCAAGGGAGAAGAGAAATAACATTCCACAATAACCTAGCTATAGACTTTTAGCTTTGAATTTTTCTAGCACAATACCACTTTTCTCTTCCATCCTGTAAGATGTGTTCTTCTTTCCTCTAGGGGAAAAAAAAAAAGACAAAGAAAATGATGTTAGTAAAATTCTACTAGAATTCCCAATGCTAGCCACTAAAAGGTTAACTGTTTTCTACTTATTCCACTGCATATATAAAAATACTTACAGAAAATGGCATTACATTAAATACATAAGTTATGTTAGAGAAACAACAAAAATGTAAAGGCAATCCCCCCACCCCACGTACTCCCCCAAGACAGCACAAGCTAGTGAAGTCCACATCTCACACCCTGGCCCAGTTAGCACTGCACAAGTGAATTTAGGAGTTCTAAGACTCAAGCTACTTCTTATCTATTAAAAGGAGAGAGCGCCTGCCTATTGGACAGAATCCATCTAATCAAGGGGTTCTGGTGGGGATTAAAGAAGAAAAGGCATAAAAGCAGTTTAACATGGCCTGGCACACAGAGAGCCCTTAGGCATAAAAACTCATGTAGCTGCAGCTCATGAAGATTTGGTCTTTTTCCTTAAGAAATTAATCATTTAAGCAGGAAAAGCAGAAAAATATAGGAAACCAGTTAAATATGTTTATATTGTGGTTTAAAATGAAACCTGGGGTGTTCACGATTTGACTTGCTATCAAATTCCAGGGATGCTGGGAGGGCCCTGCTGGGCCAGCAAAGGCTGAGTCCTCAGGACGGTCCCTCTCCAGCCCCATAGCAATACAACCTCACACCATTCTCTGCAAGGCCGAGGCCGCTCCTGTGTGGCTGGGCCGGAAGAAAGCCCTTTAGGCTGAGCAGGTGAAAAAGCAAGACAGGAGCCTTTGCACGGACCACCGGGGCAGGACGTCATACACGGAAAGACCTCAGGCAACTGGTACAGTGCCAGCAGATTATGGAACTCGGTGAAAGGCATGAGACAGAATCCCAGGACAGGACGATGGTAAAAGAGCTGGGGCACTCTCTGAGAAAACGCAGTTAGGTTTAGACAAGCAGGGCGAGCAGAGCGCAAGAGCTCTGACGTGTGGGAGGCCAGGAGAAACCTCAGATCGCTCTCTTGGCCAGGAGTTGTTTTCTGCGTAATGCGTCCCTTTCAACTGAGAATCCTGAGAGGTCATCCGTTAAACAGAACACATAAGCTTCGCTCTCAAAGCAGCCTCCATGCCATGAAGATGCGGCTGAGATTCTCAAAGGCTTCACTACCTATGGCTGAAAGTACCTGGCCAGTGGTTTGGTGTGAAAACGTCAAGTGGGCACAGGAACCGGGCATCAAGCAAACAGTTGGAGACCAAGACCCGAGGGAGAGACTCTGCTGTCAGCCATGCAGTGCCAGGGAAGGAGCTCCGGGGGCCCTGCCCACACAGTGCCCCTGACCCTAGCCGGGGCCCTGCGGAGAGAAACCTTTCCCATCACCTGAACACTTACGTCCGTCTGTCCTCTACTGGGAAGACAAATGACAACCAAGGCTGATTTTATCTGCTTCTGGTTAGCTCACACAGTATGACGTGATACACGGAAATGACTTAACCAAACCTGGGAGCTTCTAGCACTGAGCCAAGGAGCCTGAGCCAAAAGGTTTCTACCTTATGCCGTTAACCTACAAGACTGGCCCGTGTCCAGACAGCTCCCCACCGCAGCACCCACCGTCTGCACCGCTGCACCCACCGTCTGCACCCCCTGGGAGGGTGCGGGTCATCTGCAGAGAGCAGGCAGCTGAGCAGTGGGTGGAGTCTGGGGATGCAAGAGCAAAGAACTAGAAAGAAGGGGAGAGAATGCCGGCGAAAGCTCCCTTGGAAGGAAAGGGAAAGGCTGCCCTACGGCAGACCCTGGAGCAGTCCCAGGGCACTGGGAAGACAGTGACAGTGAGAAAGGTACCAGACAGCTCAGGCCACAGGAGGCCGCTGGTGGTCTGAGAGTGTGGTCTCTGTCATGCGTAGGCTTCGAAGGCAGGCGCCACTGAAGGAACAAGGCATACCAGACCTTGGTTCTCAGCTGGATGGGTGGTTCACAGGCGAGGTGAACCACGGTGGGAGAAACAGAAAATGGGACGTTTATGGCAGGCAGCGTCCACCCAAATGATCTCAGAGAAAAGACACATCACTGGAGTCGGGTACAACGGAAGAGGATACTGGAGATACTGTCTCACCTGCTGGAACCACACACACACACAAAACACAAAGAAACTGGCCAAATCAAACCCACAGTCAAGTCCCGTCAGCCTGTGGGTGAGCCGTAGCACTGAGTCGAGTGTCACATCCTCCAGATCCTGGCTGTGGAAACAGAGCAGATGTGCTGGGGAATCTGGCCCTTCATGCAACAAAGGTACCAGCCCACACTGACGGCCCCCACTAACACCCCCGCCCCCCGTCTCTCAAGAAAATCAAAGGGCACACCTAGACTAGAACTCTAGCTGACGTGACTCGCACAAATTAAGCTGCAAAGCGAGGTGCAGAACACTGAACAGAGAGCACCGAGATGATCTGCAGGGCGCCCCTCGCACCTGTGAGAATACTATGCTTGTGGCTCTTCCAGGCCACTCTTGCTGTCCCTACCAGGAATCCAGAAGTAGACAAGAAGTCACTCGCTTTAGATCAGTTTCACCTTACAACAGCTGTTTTCTGAGCGTCAGATGAAGAGGTTAGAAACGAAGGTTTGACAAAGATGAATCAAATGTAGTACGTGAGGACTTGTGGAAAAACCTCTGAATGCACGCGAATGGAAAGTGTGTGAAACTTCTGCAAGAATATCTGCTCCACCTCGATGCATCTAACACAAGAAAGTGTTCTTGATATAGACACTGATTTTACAGGAAGGAGAAGTGTTTGGGAGAATGCTCAGAAAACGAACACTTATGTAAGAATTTGGTTGAGATTCACTAAAAATGGCACAAAGGATCCCCCATAAAATAAAAAGCGTTTGTCCAAAGAGTGGTCACTCACGTACAACACCACATTCAACCAACAGAAACGCACCTTCCTCTCTTCTGAGTTGGGCTGTGAAGAGCTGCCCTGCTCTCCCTGTCTGACAGCGTTGCCCACCCCACCTGAGGAACCCCAGGCATCAGCCTGGCATCCGGAGCCCTGGGAGTCTGATAACCTGGGTCTTTTCGCAGGGAACTGATGGTCCCTCCTGGTGGCATAAGCAACACATGTAGACGAATGAGCCTCAATTGCAGTTGAGCCCAGTAGACTGTTTCTGCACCCCAGGGGTGATGACGGCAACTTCCAGAAACCCTGGAAGCGAGGGTCTGGATTTAATTTTTCTAAAAAGCCGTCTGCTCGATACCCAACTTCCATACTTGCTTTATCTGGAGAGACTCCAATACATAAAGGCACCTTCATCTGCCCAGGGGATCTGGGGCAATACTTTTGATGAAGCTTGTCAAATTCTTCTTTTATTTCATCATAACGATTCCTTCCATGGCCTAGCACTTCTTTATCTGGGACTGAGAGAGTTTTGCTGGGCGACACTGACTTTCTAACTATTCCAGAATGGTTTCCTTGAACATGAAGATCAGATGTCTGCTGCGTGCGAGCTGGGCTGTGTGTGGGGGTCTCTGGAAGTGATGAAGAGGAATCACTCTTGGGCAGGTACCTACCCGCTTCCAGATAACTTTTGCCCAGGTTTTCAAAAGTCTCACTTAAACTTCTTGCTTTTGCTTTGCTGGAAGGTAAACTCAGCCTGCGGGTTTCTAAGCCCTGAAGGCCACCGGGGCTCACAGGACCCCCTCTGTACACATTCATGGCCCAGGAGTCCAGGAGGCCCATCCGGCGAGGCTGGCTCCTGGGACTCAGGCAATATTCCTGATGAAGCTGAGCAAATCGGATTTCAATCTCCCTCTGATGGTTCTCTCCATGGACCTGTCGTATTCTTGGTCTGGAAACTACTTTTACAGGAGAAATTAACCATTTTAATGTCCTAAATCTATTTTCCTTATCAAGATTATGCGTTGCACTGGAGCTAAAATAAGTCAAGGAAGAATACTTCGAGGGTGTCACTTTCAGCTCCTTCCAACTCGGATGTAACTTACGGATTTGGGGTTTGTTGACTTCAAGAAAAACTTTTTCCAATTTTAAACCTGTCTTCTGGCAAGAAACATCTAGTGAGTTCTTGCAGTCTCTTAATGCTCCTGTCTCTTTCACAGGCTCACAGCAGGGTACAAAGCTCTCCTTGGGGCTCCTCTGAGAACGTCTGCCTCTTTTGCAATACGTTTTGTTCATCCTGCTCTTAAATCTGTGCCTCTTCCTGGAGTTCCAGTTTTGCATGATGAACGTTTTAGTGGAGATGATGCTTGATGGCTTTGTGCTCAACAGCTGGCTCATGGAATGCAGCATCCCCGCATACAGGTCACTGATGGTCACGTCGCAAATGCCATCGTCTTCAAAGGGCTGGCTGCTTGAGAAGCTGCTAATACGGGTCTCTTGTAGGGAGAGGCTGTCATTTCTAGGTACTAAGGCCATGTCTGTGGAGGAAGTATGTGAAGGACCCCATTCTCTGGGAGATGGCGCTGGTTTTGCTGGGTCACCAGGACTCTTTCCGGAGACACAACCGTAGTATCCTGGGAGAAAAGACACACATAAAGTAAAGGCGTGCTACCATTCTAAACCATCCATGTGCACAGAGGACAGAACTTAAGACTGGATCAGGGCTGCATTTTTTAAAGCACTAGTAAAAACAAAAACACCACAAATGTGTAGGAATAGCCTCTTCTCAGAGATTTCTTTTTTGCTATCAAAATTTGATTTCTACTCTCCATCGTACATTTCCCAAACGTGCCTTCCTTTCCCTCTGGGCTGTTTGGAAGATGGATGCCTTTTCAAAAGCTAATTAGAAACTGAAAAATGACGACACTGTTCACTACAGAGATGGGCAGGGGCATAAGAGCTCTAAACAGACCTCTTCATAGAGCTCTGACTTTTGCATCATATTAAATGCTTCCTGGGGAAAAACCCTAAAATCGAATACAAACAGAAAAAATAAATCTGTATGTTAACGTGATAACTGAAAGAGAAAAAAAGAGTCTAAATACTCTGAATGTCTGCCTCTTAAAGAGACTGTCTAAGGATAAAAAGAGCTGCTTGGAAATTTTGAAGCTTGTTTAGATTGTTGAGAAGAGTGGTAGCAGGTGCTGCAATGCCAGAGTTATTCTGTGCTGTACGATGGACCAGATGAGCGCATGTTACGTCACGGAGGCTGGTGATAACTGGGAGAGGCAAATATGGCATCAGGGCAGGGGTGAAGAGCTCAAAAGCGCGTGGGGTTGCATCACATGATACAAAAGCCAGCCTAAAAGGGGCTCCCTGCCAGCTAAATCTGGGGCTACTTGAGCGTTAACTTGAATACTGGCAATGGATTGTAACACGTGAATTAAAGAACAAAAGACTCCATGAATTCCTACTGATCCTAAAAAAAATAAAAATAAAGCGTAAGAGGGCACTGAAAGAAGGAAAAAAAAAAAAAAAGAACCAGAGGGGAGATAGCTCTTTTGAATAGAGGAATGCCAACTGGCATGTGCCAAGGAATAGCAGAGACAGAAACGGCCTGGGCTGGAACCATCACTCGGGCGATCCTCAGTGCTGGTTCCTAAATCACTAGGTGAGAAGTTTTTAGAGAAAAGGTTCCTAGGAGATCACAAAGAATCACATACAGATGACCCCCAAGGAAAAAGGGCCTGTGGCAGTGAGAAACTGGGCTGGTCTCACTTTAACTCAATGACCAGCCTCAAAAGTCACCAAGAATGGGACAGACTGACCAGATGTTCTGAGACGACACGTCATCCCTGTAGTAATTTTGCCAAAAATGTTTAACAAGAACCTAACCACGAGGAAGCAATCAGGTCCCAATTCAGGGACATTCTGCAAAACTACTGGCCTGGACTACTCAAGAAAGACGGTAATATGAAAGGTGGCCACGAGGGAGAAAAGGCCAAGTTGCTGCTCTTGATGGCGGGAGACTAAACACACCGGTGGTACCAGCCTGAGTGGGTCTGGAAACGGTCAGACAAACCAGAAAGGCTGCAAAGGACATCACTGGCACAATGGGTAAAACTGTACTCTATCAATGGTCAATTTCTGGCACGTGTTAAGTGTATCATAGCCACAAATGAGAATTACCCGATTCTTGGAGGTATGTGTAAAGCATTTAGGGATAAATGTGTACACAAATGCAAATAAATACACACTGTGTGTGCACGTGTGTGTGTGGGGGGGGTGACAAAGCAAATATGACAACATGTTAATTGTGAAACACATGAAGGCTGTTCGTCGTACTACTCCTGTGCTTCTGGAGATGCAAAACTTTTCAAACTAGTAAGCTGGAATAAAGAGCAGAATTGCAAAGGAGCAAACAGCTCATTTTAAAACATCTTCATCTTCCTATGAAATGCAAGTATATCTCTAACAATTTATGTTGATGAAACACGCCAGGAAATGATGGTGTGCCCAGTGTGAGCAGCACTGAGGGGCCACGCAGCTCCAATGAAAGTGAAGGAGAACCTGGGAGGTGAAGGTTGCAATGAGCCAAGATCACGAAAAAAAAAAAAAAAAAAAAGAAAGTGAAGGAGACATCACACTCACCAGCGGCAGGCATGGCAGGTGAGGCCAGTGAAGGGGGCGGAGTCACACGTACATCCTTTCCAGCTCTGTTAGCTGCATACTGAAATCAGAGCCAGTGGTTACAACAAGAGTTGCCAGGTGTCAACTGGGTACAAGGAGCTGGGTTCTCCCTTGACAATGTGACATCCCCAAGGATGGTGTGAGGAGTTGCTTCCCTTTCAACATGGACTGTGCATCTTAGCATAGCCATGCTGACAAGTGTGTGAACGTGACGACAGTGGCCAGCTGGGCTTCGGGCAGTGGAAGGAAAAAGTGTCCTAGTAAGACCTGGACACTCGACGTGGTCTCTAGGAGAGCTTCCAGCCACAGTCAGCACTCATCTGTCAGTTACTTCTTACCCTGGGGGCGCTGGTAGCTTTCTTTGTCTACCATTATACTCGGACCACAAGAACACCCAGAGGCCAGGTGGATGGTGGACAAAGACCTGATAGAGCTGTTCCTAACTGTAATCTGTTCCCCGGATCAACACAGCAACCAAGAGGACACCACTTGCTGCCTTGGAATAAAGGAAAAAGCATTTCAGGTACATCCACTAAGTCAGTGGTCCTCAAATACAGGCTTTCCACTGGTCAGCAGCACAGTAAGAAAACAGATTCACTCCTGTGAGACTGCTGCCTTTTCTGGAGATGAATTTTATTCTGCAACGTGTACTTCCTAGGTATTTGGTGTAGCAATGTCCTTTATTCTATGACAGAGGGCACAGACCTTAAGAGGGGGGCAGTGGGTGAGTGTGCCCACCTCTCATGCCATCACATCCCCTGACCTCTGAACAGGTAGGACAGATGCCAAGGGTCAGCCACCTCACCTTGCAGCTGATCTTAGCCTGGTCATACCAGGGAAGGTAGGGACTACTGCTTTCCTAACTATGCAGCTTCAAATCCCAGTCCAGAGGTTGGGGCTGCTCTTAAAAGTCCAGGTGTGGCCCTAATAGATTTTTTTCTTTTGAAACAGAGTCTTGCTCTATCGCCCTGGCTAGGGTGCTGTGACATGATTTCGGTTCACTGCAACCTCCACCTCCCAGGTTCAAGCGATTCTCCTGCCCCAGAGTAGCTGGGATTACAAGTGCTCGCTACCACACTTGGCTAATTTTTGTATTTTTAGTAGAGATGGGGTTTCACCCTGTTGGCCAAGCTGGTCTTGAACTCCTGACCTCAAGTGACCCATCTGCCTTGGCCTCCCAAAATGCTGGGATTACAGATCTGAGCCACCATGCCTGGCTGCCCCACTACATTTTTCTGTGAGCTGCCTCAGAACAGTGGGCAGAATGCCTCTTCCAGGGCTCCCACCTTCCCGATGGTGCTGCCCTGGGGGACCTGGAGTGTTTATTCAAGAAGAGCAAGTATCTCAGCATGTGAATAAAACAGTTTGGAAATCATGACTCCAAATGCTCTTTACGGGTTCTGTATGATAACATTGTACCTCAATGTGTTATATAAAAACAAATACTGGGAATCAGATTACCTCAAAATACTCTGCACCTTGTAGCAGTATATCCACTTGGGTCAAGTATTTCCTTCTTAACTCATTTTTCAAAGGGCTTTGAGGCACTGCAGGCTGATCAGAAAAGAGAAGTCAGAATTTTTAAGAGCTTCTGACCTTTTGGATTCTGGAACAAACTGGCAAGCTCACTAATGTACAAATCTTTACATGATGTCACTCAAAGTCACTTTTACCTCCATGATGTTATTGAGTCACTTTTTCATCTCCTGCTGTGTTAATAACCCAAAAGAATGTAAAAAGACAAAAAAACAAAATAAAACCAAGTCTGGAGAAGTAGCTAACAGCACTTCTAGGCGAGAAAAAAAAATATATAATCATCTGAATACTCTTAGGTGAGTTCAGGACCCAACTACTGGTAATAACCTCAAACTGGTAAGTTTATAAGAAATTCAGTGCTCCTGGCTGGGCGTGGCGACTCACGCCTGTATTCCCAGCACTTTAGGAGGTTGAGGCAGGTGAATCACTCAAGGCCAAGAGTTCAAGATCAGCCTGGCCAACGTGGTGAAACCCTGTATCTACTAGCTGGGCATGGCGGGCACCTGTAGTCCAGCTACTTGAGTGGTTGAGGCAGGAGAACTGCTTGAACCTAGGAGGTAGAGGTTGCAGTGACCCAAGATCGTGCCACTACACTCCAGCCTGGGTGACAGAGCAAGACTCCATCCCAAAGAAATCAAAAACAAAAACAGAGCTTCAGTGCTCCAGCTCAGGAGGCTGTCCAGCCCCTCCCGCTCCATCCTCTGCTGAGTGGGACTGGCACTTTGGTTCTTGACTCTTGGCCCCACCCACTTTCCCTTTGCTGCCAATCCGTACATAAGCCCTCAGTAAGCACCCACTTTCTCCCCCAGGGCCACTGCCTTTTTCTTCTTAGTCACTGAAAGTTACACATGGGTGCGTGGGAAACTCTCTGTGCAAAAGTAGCAATTTTAGAGGAAAACCATGCACCAGCTATTCCAGTAGGTGACGGGGGTGACATGGGGGCCAGGAAAGACGCTTGAGCAGGTTAAGCTCTGTGTGAATTCTCATGTCTCCCAACCAAGGAGGGTAAGAGGCACATCCTATAAGGAAATGGGTGGTTTCTGTGACCCTGGGGCACTCTAGGAAACAGATATTTAAATGACAGTTACTGTTTAAGTTAGTGATGGCTGCCCAATGAGGCGACCCTGTGACTTGGGGCTTTTGAGGGCAGACATGGAAATACTTCCTAGAGCACTTCTCTTTTGACCCTGCCTCTGTGGGGCAGACAGAGAGCCCTCGTGTGCTCATCAAGGCAAATGGCGCCCTGTCAACCACACTGACAGCTTTATCTGCAGAGTGAAAATCATTGGGAATCAGGCTTGCACTGGGGGTAGAACTGGCTGCCAAGTGCTAGACTGAAAAGGAGTGACTTACCCCTAAGGGAATCTGGACAGGATAAGACTTGGAAGTAGCAAAAGCCAGCCTCAGAAGAGGATTTCCAGAAGGGTACATGCAACGCTGCCCAACCTAGGCTAATGGGCTTTGATGGATCCACCCGAGCCCCCAAGTGCCCCCACTGTCCATTCATTATTAAAGGCAGGACTTACCGCTAAGGCCCAAGCCACTGACTCTTCCTGGTCTGAAGTGACATCGACATCACTGCTTTTTGAATCTAAAACTCAAACAAGTAAATATCAATCAGGATTTTTAGGAAAGAGTGCATTTTCCTCTCAAGGACGGTTTTGGTATCACATTGAGTAAGTTCTACAGTAAAAATACCCATTGCTTCAAGGTTGCACCCACTGGAGCCATCTGTGGCTGTCCATGGTTCTTACTTACCCAGAGAACCCCTTGGAACGAGAATCTACCTGGGGCCATGGAGTTAGGAAAGGCAGATTCTGCACCACCTCCAGCTTTCCATGGCCTCTGAGCCTGGAAGTTGAGACATTCAAGCCAAGCACTGCCCAACAGAACTTACAGTGACCACAGAAAGTTCTCTGTCCGCTGTCCCAGGCCCGCCACTAGCCACATGGGCCACTGAACAGCTGGAATGTGGCCACTATGGCTGAAGAAACGGATTTTAAATTTTACTTAACTTTCAATTAATTTAAATATCATCCTGAGGGGGCTGGTGGGTGCCATACTGGGCAGTACAGCTGTCAAATAACTATTTCCTGTGATTTCAAGCAGTCGAGGATATTCATGGACCTAAGGATTTATAGCTAAAATCTGGATTAACAGCAGTAAACACACAGCATCACAGGTAAATATCCCCATGAAGAGCTTTCCAATTCTACTCTGAAAGACCACCAGCTTCCCTTTAGCAACTCAACACCCATCACTAACTGTTGGTGCAGGCAAGGTGCCAGGGAAGGGGCTGAGCAGAGTGGACAGAGGCTGCGGAAGGCCAGTGCCCAGGAGAGAGAGGCGTTTAAACGCTAGTGACAAAAATGTTTCACAGCCACAAGCAGAGGAACCCAGGTTTAAAGAGCTAAGAATGGGGGTCTGTTCTGGCCTGGGGATCACAGGGGCTTCCCGGAGGCAGTGAGGAGACCAGGTTGGCAGGTCAGGTGGGTCTTCAGGCCCCATTCTGGGTTCTGGCCTTTTACCCCAAAAGCAATGGGAAGCCACGTGTTGCATCAGATAAGTGGCTGGACCACATTCATAGGTGTGTCAGTGGGGCAGAGGGAGCCTGGGTGGGGATGGGGTCTGGTGCTCAGGGGGTACATGAGAGCTCATGAGGCACAAGGTGCAGGACAGGGATGCCCTGGCCATGAGGAAGGAGGCAGAGGCTGGGATGAAGAGGATCCTGGGTTTCTGGCTCACACTAGAGCAAAGATGGTAGGGACCTGTACTGAGGTGCAGAAGAGAAGATGGGGGCCTGTCTGCCGGGCTGTTAGCTGTGCCAAATCTGGACATGAAGTATTGAAGCAGAGGGGCTGCTAGGCAATAACACGGCCCCTGTTGAGGTCTGGCTGGAGGTTATAGTCAGCATACAGTGAAGCCAGGGCTCCACCCGGGTGAGGGGCAAAGGCGGCTCAGACAAATCCTCCAGAAAGGGCACCCAGCAGGGCTGGGAGTTGAGCAGACTGCAGGCTGGGGAGGAAGAAGATGGAGGCGACCACAGAGGCCCAGGCCAGAACTTCCAGAAGGTTTAAATGCTATGGAGAGGGCAAAACCCAAAAGCCAATAGGATTTAGCAACAGGGTTGTCAGAAACCTCATCCAGAGTTGGGCTTTAGAGATGGAGTCAGAATGGAATCGAGAGAGGAATGCACGGGGCTGGCGGGGTAGGGAATCCATGGCAGCAAATGGAGCAGGTCACTTGACTCTGGCTGTAAAGGGAACTGGACAAAGGAAGGGGCCCAGGACAGGGGAGAGCCACGAAGGGTCTGATGTGTCTAAGGTGAGTCTGGGCACATCTAAACACCAATGGATGGATCCAGGGAACAGAGGCTGAAGATGGAAGGGGTGAGGGACAGATTCCCGAGAAAAGAGAACAGGATGGGGCTGGGCAGTGAGACTGGCCTGGGGGAAAGGAAGGAGCCTCCTAGGAAGACGAGGCGGGAAGCTTCTCTGTAGAAGTGAGGGTTCACACCACCACCCTGTAAGGGCAAATCTTAAATCTGGGTACTAATTTTTCACATGGAGGGGCATGTTTATTTACTTAAGAAATACCACCTGAGTACCATTCATATGTCAGGCAACAGATGTAACTGTGGCCAAGGCAGAGCTCAGAAGCAATCAACAGGGTACTTGAACATGATTTTAGTTTTTAAGATACACCTTAGAAAAAATAAAAACTTTTAATACTGAGGAATCTCGGCTTTCAGCTGTTGTAACAAGTGTGTCAGGTCTCGTCCCTCCTGACCTCAGTTCTCTGACAAAGGCGACACTCACCGGCTCCCAGGACTGTGCGGTGCGAGGGAAGTTCAGGAGCCTGGGCTGCAGCTTGCACGGAGCCATTTGTCCTGTCCATGGGCCTCACGAGGGAATCCTCCAAGTGCATAAGTTAATAAAGATATGGTTGTTTGAGTGACAGCACATTTCAGTCACTGTAAAGTCACAAACCTGCAATCCCTCCGTTAACACAGGTGACAGCAGGAGCCTCCCACAAGGCTTCTCTTCTCCCTGCATGTCCCCTTTATGAGAGGACTCAAGAGCGGAGGAGAAAGCTGAGGCTCACTCAGGTTGCACCGGGAGCTGCTACTTAAAAAGCCACTTGGAAGGTATGGAAGGAGCAGGGAAAGTCTGGGGCCCAGGTGCAAGCAGATAAGCTCACACCTCCTAACACTGGCCCAAGGATGATAGGGACGGGGACAAGCAAAAAACCAAATTGAAACAGAACAAAATTATCCTGAGGTCATCAGCGAAAACACAGAAATAGTCCGGTGGCCCCTGGGGGACTTCCTGTGATCTTTAAAGAATGTGATGGAGTATTAAGGCCTAAGGCCAGGAGGAAGGCCTGGCATGGTGGCTCACACCTGTAATCCCAGCACTCTGGGAGGCCGGGGCAGGTGGATTACCTGAGCTCAGGAGCTTGAGACCAGCCTGGGGAACATGATGAAACCCCATCTCTACTAAAAATACAAAAAATTAGCTAGGCTTGGCAGTGTGCACCTATAAACCTACCTACTCAGGAGGCTGAGACAGGAGAATTGCTTGAACCCGGGAGGTGGAGGTTGCAATGAGCCGAGATCACGCCACTGCACTCCAGCCTGGGCAACAGAGTGAGACTCTGTCTCATAAAAAAAAAAAAAAGGCTGGGAAGAGTCAGTTTAAGCCTAAGTTACACTCACAAGGGCAGCTGCTTGTCCTGACCAGGAGCTCACACCTGGTGGGCAGGGGTGGTCAGGCGGCCACACTCCTGGGCAGGCCTGCTTCAGCTCTCCAGTGCCTGCTCTCCAGCATGAATAATCCCAGCGAATGGCACTGGTGTGTTCTCATTAGTGAAATTCAAGCACTCAAGATACCAGACTGGTTAAAATATTAGTGTTTTAGGAACCACCCAAGCCTTATAAGAATAGGGCGTGAGAAGGTGGTGAGGCCTATACCATTAGGGATGGTCTTCAGGTGTCAACTCTGAGGGTTCAGGGAACTTGGGGCTACCCATGAGCACTACGGGGTAACTGAAGCCCACTTCCAGAATATCAGAACCTTTGCTTCCAGTGAAACCATCACGTAAGGTAGAGTTTACAGGGTTGTTTTGTGGCTGTGTCTGAGGCAGAACCTGGTTTGAGAATCACGGAGAAGCAGACGATCTACACCAACCCCAAACTACCTGGCAGCTCTAATAGCTACAAAGAGAGCCCAAGCGTGTGTTATAATAATCAAACCAGCACAGGTCAATGCCTGGCCTGTTAGGGCCCACTGCCTCCCACAGGCTCCAGGGCAGCAGGAGCACTGAGTCATCTGGGAAAAGGTGAAGGTGGATCTGGGCACTGTCACCAACAGCAATTACAGTGAAGTCAGAGATGTCCCAGCTGAAATCTCAGACTACACCCAGTTTCCTCCTAATCCCAAGAAAGGGTCTGAAGATTCTAGAGATCCAGGTAGGGGTCCTCCTACATTTTAAGCAAACACCTTAAATAAATCTTCAAATGAAAACTTTTTGCCACCAGGACCATATAAGCAATGGTCTGATGAGCAGACATCTCTATTATGTATAATTAAAACAGTATATATCCTTTTACCCAATAATTCTACTTGAGAATTGAGCATTTACTGAAAATGAGGCATATCAGTATTAGGAGGAGATAAGGACTAGGATTTTCTCTGAGAACTATTTCTAACAGGGGCTTTATAAATAAAGTTTTATTGGAACACAGCCACGTATATTCATTCACATATTTTTGCAGCCCCTATCCCCCTACAACACAGAACTGAGTAGTTATAACAGAGACCATATAGCCAGCAAAGCCTAAAATATGTACTATCTGGCATTTGTGGAAAAAGTGTGCCAACTCTTATTTATGATAAAGGAAGCCACCAATAGCTAATTGCCTATCAATAGGAGAGCAGTTAAAAAAGTATAGTTTTAAAAATAATTATATAATTTTATAATTATACAATAGTTGATGAAGATAAGAGTTCTCCATATATATTAACTGGAAAAGTGAGATTAAAAAATGCATTTATAAAAATGTTATAGGGAATCACATTGCACTAAAATAGCATCAGTGACCATCTTTGCATAGAGAAATCAGCTCATTTATGGAGTTGTATGTACTTTTAACATTTCTATGACTAGAATAATTAATCAAGAAGATCTGATTTCAAATTTGTTGTTAATGTCACCTTGACCTTGATGTTTTCATTCTTGGGCACAGGTTCCTTGACCTATGACCACAGGGAGGAACCATGTGGCATCTGAGAGGCAGTGATTAATTGAATGCCAGACAACCTTGCAAAAGGGCTCCTGGGTGTCCCTGCAGAAAGGCCAACAGCACCTTCCACTAAAGTAACAGGTCTCAGAGCTGCAACACCCTCAGATAAACTAGGTGGGGAAATCCAGGTCTTTGGAAGGTAGAAAAATGCAGAGGGAAAGATGTGTGATCCTCCACACTGCACCTCCCTTATCTCTCTTCCTCCTCTTTCAAAAGAGGAAGGGAGGCAATTTTTTTTTCTTTAGAAGGAACTGGATTTGGTCTTTTCTGTAAGGTTTCAACACAGTGAGCCCCTCGCTGGGATGGCACCGTGGCCAGCTAGGGCTGGCCCAGCCTCTGCACCTGTGTCAGGAAACACAGGGTGACAAAAAAGGCCAAACATTACACATTGCCTCCTTGCACTTGACAAGCAACAGAAAAAACGCTTCTAAGTAAATCTTTAAAAACAGAAAAAGAGCGTAGTCAAGATGAGAAAAAGTGCTCCGTGGTAGCCTCTACATAAGCTCAGAGGCTGGGGACACCCACACCTTTATTCATATCAATACTCCTCCACAGCAAGGTTATTTGGCAATAAAATTTCACATTAAATACCTGGATCTCTCCTTTATTTCTTTCCTTTATTAGTCTTCCACCCCAAATTCTCAATCCTGAAGAAAAGAAACAAAAACGACCATTTAAATAATCCTGATGCTGAATTTCTGCTCAATCTGTATTCACCAGAAGCCAAAGTGACAGGCGAATAAAAAGATACAATATTAAAACCAAGCCAGGTTTCTGATACTCTGCTGTTATTCACCTTGGTAAAGTTTCAGGTTTTTAAGGCAAATTTGTCATTCATGGAAATCTCTCCCACCTACTAGGCAGTGGCTCACTAAATACATCATTAGCCCAAAAAGTCAAATGTAAACAAGGAACATATATGTGACAACGACTGTCCTTACAATATATACAGAGAGGGCAATCTACATATTACATATAGAGTTAGCACTTTTTGCAGGCAATCTCTATATCCCATATACTGAGTGAAGGCGTTCTAAGGGCAATTTACATGTCATACAGAGACCAAAGGGTAACAGAGACCTGCCACTGGAATATTTTAGTTTCTGCCGGTGTAAACTTTTCACCTTAGGTGTGCCTGGATTGGCTGTAAAGGTAGAAAGGTAGGATTTCTTTTAATTCAAGGAGCAGATCTTGTGAACCTTTTGTGCCTCTCTGTTTACTACAACACAGAACTTGCTCTGAGGTTTGTTTTCATTAAGTGATAATGAGTCAGTTATAAAGCTATATGGGAGGAATTGACCCCAGCCAGTGCAAAGTGTCACCAGCTATTTACCAAAAAGAATCCACACGATTTCAGTCCGTTTACGTTAACTATTAAACGGAGTGCCTTCTTCTCCCTATTCAAGTACTTGGAGCTTCAAGAAAGACACTTACTACTCCAAGTTAAACAGGGCAAATAAGCCGATGCGAGTGTTCCTGTTCCCAGAGTTTCACAGGGATTGTAAGTAACTGTTACAACACCCACACCCAGGAGATGTTACTGTCATCATCCTTCCCATTTCACAGATGAGGACACTGAGGACAGTCCAGCTAAGCAACTGGCCCAAGCTACCACGGTGGGGAGGTGGCCAGCGGGGATGCCAACCCCGCAAGACAGAGGCATGTGAACCAAGAGGCGGGCACCTGTCTCTTCAGGAATTGCTTTAATGAGTAATTCAATTAATTCGCAGGTTTAAGGGCACCAATGTTTTGGTTCCTATTAGGTGAACAATGTTTACTTCATAATACAGCAGGGAAAGGATTTCAACTACTCCATTCACACTCTTCACCCCAATACTCAGAAAGGGAGGATGATCCTTACCTTGGGGCGTCTCGTAGGTCAGCGTGGCCATCTGCACCACCGGGGCGTCCTCGAAGGGCTGGTTGTACTGCGAGGGAGAAAGGGGCTTCCTGTCAGGTCCCAGGGCCGAGGAGCCCCAGACCCGGGTGGAGGCGGCGCCAGCCCGCGAGAGGCTGTTAGTCTGGTCTGGGGCGCCCCAAACACAGTCTCTACAGCGGAGCCCCCAACCCCGCCTCGCTCGTCCCTCTCAAGATCCCCCAGCCCCACCAATCCCTTCTCTCTGCACCCGAGCCCCAGTTCCGCTTCCCCATTCCCGGCTCCAGAGGCCTTCCTCCCCCTCACCGCTCCGAAGCCTTCGACAGTGCCTCTTTCTTCCCTCCCAGAGCCCCTAGCTCCGCCTCCCCCTTCTCTCCGCACCCAAGCCCCAGCCCCGCTTCCCCACTCCGAGCCCCCCAAACCCCCTCCCCTTCCCGTTCTGCGTCCCCTCCCAGACTCACTCCGCCCCGAAGGCCTCCCCTCCCGGCGGAAGCGCGGGGGCCTCACCTTCTCTAACAGCCGCTGCATGCGCCTCTGGAAGCGGCGGCGACTGGTCCTGAGCTTCTGCAGCAGCGTGTCGTCTTCCATGCCCTCGTCCTCCATGGCGCACTGCGGACCGAGCCGCGGACTCAGCGGCGGACCCAACAACGACCTCAGCGCCGACTCGGCCTGCAGGGCGTAGAGCGCCGCAACTCAAATAGGCGACTCCGCCCTCCCTGCCTTCCTCTCGGTTTACTATTGGCTAGCGCGGAGAAGCGCGGTGCTGATTGGGCCTTTCAAACACATTTGCGTCTCTCCTCCCGGCCATTCCGCGCCTGAGTGTCCAGCCACGCCCCAAGGAGCCTGTCAGGCGGAAAAGAGGGAGGGTCTCCGGCCGCCGCGGCCGGTGGTGGTTGCTCACACAGCTCCGGAGCTTATTAGCGTGCCTCGCGAGATCCGGTGGGATGCGTGTTATGCGCTGTGCACCGGAGATAAGTTCGGCCTGGAGATGTCTGCGTGACTTGTTCTGGGTGTCGCCGCCGGGCGGGGGCCATCTTCCTCAACCGCCCGCCTGGGATCCCGGCGCAGTTTCGAGGGCAGGGGCCTACCCCAAATTACTAACCCAGAAGGAGGCAGGATGGCGAATATTCATCTAGAAGGAAAAAAGAAGTCTCAACGAATGACACATTTAAAGACGCTGACAAATGCGATACACATCACAAAATCCAGGAAAATATTTTTATTAACCCACATTTTCCCCTATGTATTTCTGATCGCATACTCTGCTTCTTCATTGATATTAATCTTGTAATATTTTCTCCAGAGAGAAGAGCAAGATAAATCAGTCTTTAGTATGGGTGATGGAATTTGTGGTTGACATTTTAGGAAAGTTTTATTCAGCTTCATCACTTAACCACATTTGCGTGCTTGTGCTGACTTGATTACTATAGTCTGTGATTGAAAATAATTTAGCATTACAGAGCCCCAGGAGGTCCATTAGAGGGGGCTCTTCACCTCCTTTCAGCATGCACTGTAATTCCATCATGATGTCCTGCAGAAATTTAGTTGGGGGTGGGGGGAGGGTGAGAACTTTGGGGCTCATGGAGTGTGTGTATCCACAAAATGTGTTGCGTTGTGCTGGACACAGAGATGTGCTGGCCTGATTTCCCTTAAGATGCCACAACTGCTGGGAAGGCAGTTGGCAGGAGCCTTCCGTTGTCAGCCTCTTCTGGGATGATCCTCTTCTGGGATGATGAGCTCCGTCACCCAAGGTCCTGCTGCCCAGGGTGGCCCAGCGCCAGTGACTGATCCGGGTAGGAACAGGAAGGTTGTGCCATTTCAGTCTGTTGGAAGAAAACCCTGGGCCACTTTATCTTGCTCTCGAGTCCTCGGAATTGGACGGGGTAACCTATCCAATCCTGTTTCGTTCCCTCCTTTCCTCCCTTATAAACATCCTCTTTGAGTCGACCCCAGTTGCAGGATCTACACACTTAATTTGCAGTTTTTGCAATTTTCACAAGGAGGGATCTTCCTCCTTCCTTGGGAGAGTTCAGAAACTTAACATGCTCTTCCTTTGACTCTGTGCTTCCATACATAACTTACTTTTCAAACATCTAACTGGGCACATTTAGAGACTTGAGACCTTGAATAAGATTTCCTTGTTTCTTCTTGAGTTTTGGACGATTTACTCTTCCATTGTTACTGGATAGAGTTGTCCGGCTGTTGGTGTGTTGAACAAAGAATCGAACAAAACACACAAAGTAAGAATGAAGAAACGAAAAACAAAGCAACGGAAGAACAGAGTAAGGAAAGAAATTCATTGAAGACAATTTGCAGAGTGGGAGCCGGCTGGAGCAAGCAGCTTAAGAGCCTCTTCAATTAGGGTTTTTATAAAGCCAAAAGAACTTGGCAACACCCCTAGGTGCCCTTTAGAGGCCTCCAATTGGTTACACCCTATGAAGGATTGGCCTGTGACCAATCAGAGCCTAAAGCGGAAACTTGGCCCACAGCCATTCAGGGATTGAAGTGGAAACTTCTTTCTTGTTATCACAGGAGTGAAGATGTGGCCTGTGTGCTCTTCAGTCTTGCTTAAAACTGGCTGCACCTGCTATTCCTTTGCTTATGCCCCAACCCTTGGCTACCCCAATTCCCTATTCTCCTCCATCACCATGACTCTCCAACAAGCATGATAGTGCCAGTTTTCAACACTGGCTCCTCCCAGGGCTTATTCTCCATTCCTGGGAAATCATTCCAGGGTTTCCCTTGCTGACTTCACTGACAATCCAAGCATCTGCCTCTGTCCTAGGGGTTTGGGGGCAGCTTCAGTGAAAGATTTCTCAATCTCAAGTTCAAGTCTTTAACTGAAGTCCAAAACATGCTTGCTTTAGCCAAACCCCTTCTGAGCCAGCCAGAGTCCATGCATTAACCCTTATTGTTCTGGCCTGCTGGTCTTCCAGTCGTCTCTGACTGGCTTTTCCCATCCCATGGTCCAAAGTGGTGCTCCACCTAAGGAAAGAGTAACGCTGCACAATGCTTCTCATGTGATGCCATTCTCTATAATACCTCACCCCGCCACCCTTGGCAGCCTAACCATATTACTCCAGACCTGCTAAGCAAACATTCCCAACCACTTTTCACTCTCACGTAAGGGGAAGGATCACAAGTCAGCTCCTTCCCCAGCAGTAAGTTTCTGGGTGCAGCATCTTGGAGTTTCACAGGGTTTCCTGGGATAAGGGCTGTTGCTCTGGCTGTACCTGCACAGTGCCCTCTGCTGGCCGGGCTGGGATTTCCAACCCTCCAAGTGCTGTTTAAATGCCTAGGATAAATAGTTCTCATTGAAGTTGTATTACAGTCGCTCATATAAAATGTGCCTGAATTTTACTTCAAATAAAAGAGATGGAGACGTATTCTGCATGGAGTTGTCATGTAAATATTTTTCTGTTGGAAAGGTGGAAATGTTACCACCAGTCTGTGGTTGGAGAAGGTCAGCTTTTGGCTGTCCCAGCATTGTCACAGAGACCGCTATGTAACTGTGAAAATGTCAGTCTGAGACAAATTATCAGTCACAAACATCAGACCCCACCCACTAGGCTGCTAAGAAAAGGGTTTGCTCTTAACCACCTTGCTATGTAAGTACCTATGCAACAACCCTGCATGGTCTGCACATGTACCCCAGAACCTAAAGTACAATTTAAAAAAATGTTTAAATATGCTTAAAAAAAAAAAAGTTTGCTGTTTTCTGTTCCCCTAGAGCTGATGCAAACACAGAGGCTGTGAAATAGGCAACAAGTTGTCTTTGCACAAGGTGTCAGTCAAAGCTCACAAAACATGTTCATTGTTTGATTTAATGAGTCTCACATCTAACTGAAGTAATTAAGGATGTTGGCAAGAATTTAGCTGGAGGAGCTTTCGTGAAGCAGTTTATAAAGTCCAGTACTAGAAGGATGACAAAATAAATGGTGATACTTACTTGTGTTCCACTGAGAACAATTTTGAAGACCTGTAATTGATATCAAAATTGTATATGATCTTTTTAATACAAAAAAAGGTTATAAACCTGTATTATACATCTGCATTTAAAAAGTATACATCATATGTTTTTAAATTATGATTATACATGTTTTAAAAGTGTGAGTATGTATGTCTCAGAATGTTTCCAGGGCCATCTCTGGATAATAGTGTGATGAATTATTTCTCATATTACCTTTCCTTAGCTGCATTTTCTAGAATGAGCATGTAGTATGCAGTTATGAGTATGCATTACTCATGTAATTAAAAAACACAGAGGGCCAACTGTCTTAGTTCATTTTGTATTGCTATGAGAAAACCCGATAGTAATAAACCTGTAATTTATAATGAACTGAAATTTATTTCTCACAGTTCTGAAGGCTGGCAAGTTCAAGACTGAGTGGCCTCTGGCAAGGGTCTCAGTGATTGGCCTCTGGCAAGAGCCTCAGTGATTGGCCTATGGTGAGGGTCCTCTTGCTGTGCCATATCATGGTGTAAGGCAGAAGAACAAGAGAGGGCAAGAGAGAGCAAAAGACAGCCAAACTCACTCATTTTTTTTTTTTTTTTTTGAGATGGAGTCTTCCTCTGTCACCCAGGCTAGAGTGCAATGGCGTGATCCTGGCTCACGGCAACCTCCACCTCCCAGGTTCAAGCCATTCTCCTGCCTCAGCCTTCTGAGCAGCTGGGATTATAGGTGCCTGCCACCTCGCACTGCTAATTTTTGTATTTTTTTGTAGGTTTGGTGTTTTACCATGTTGGCCAGGCTGGTCTCAAACTCCTAACTTCAGGTGATCCACCCACCTAGGCCTCCCAAGGTGCTGGGTTTACAGGCGTGAGCCACTGCACCTGGTTATCAAACTCATTCTTTTATAAGAAACCCACTCCTGAGATAATCATCCCATTTCCACAATAATGGCATTAATCTATTCCCTCTGTCCTATCCCAACTCTGTTGCATTGGAGATAAAGTTTCTAATACATATTTCTGGGGGACACATTTAAACCACAGCACCCCTTATGTATTTTTACCTTGGCTCTGCAAAATCAGGGACCATTTATTCAAACAAGACACAATGGCCCCAAACATTCTAAAGCTGCTGTTGTACAACAGATACATCACATAGCTGATAGCAATATATTCAGCTTTGTCTTGTCAGTTCAGATATTAAGGGTTTTCTTATCTTTCTCTGGCAAATCCAAAGTTTCTACTGAGGTCGTTTCAAGGACTCTCACAAGCATTCTAGGGCATTCTTAGGCCAACACGTGTACTCACTGGGCCTCTTTGCCAAACTCTATTTATCCTTCATATCTGCTGCCAGGTATGCAGCCTCAACACTGAGTTCTTGCTAGTTTCATTGAGCTCTCATTGCTGAATTTATTTTGTTACCCTAGGATTTATAACCAAAGTAATTAGATCTAGGTGTTTGTATAAGATCATTAGACCTTACAGTCTGGGGATAAATCATTTAGTAAACATCTTTGCTTATTCTCCTGCTGCTTGCTGTGTGTGTGTGTGTGTGCGTGTGTGTGTGTAGGCAGTCTTATTTCAACTGTCTTTGTTTTGTCCTAGATTATCCTGTGTTTATTGATTGTATAAGGGAGTGTTCCACAAAAGACAGATGCATATATAAGTTGATTATTTTCTGCTTCAATCTAATCCAGTCTTGAAGACAAATGATCAGAGGTTCCTTAGACCTGTAACAATTTTGTGAAAAGGCAATTAGTCAAACTTAGCCTTGGGTACCCTACAAAACCTTCAAAATGACATTTACACTTTTGTCAACTTGTGAAAGAAGATCTCTTTGCTCAGTCCAGATTTTAGGTCAAACAATTGTTGGGTCATTTGCAGTCTTGCTGATTTCTAACTTCTGCTTGGTCAACTTCTGACACCACTCATGAGCGCAAATTACAGCACAGTTGACTGCAGCGACTCATCTTCTTTACGTGGATTTGTGTGTTATCAAATTTTCCAACTCCTACAGGAAATTTTTCTTTCTATATAAAGTCTCACTATGATCCTTACTCTTGCACTGTTTTGGGTAAAAGGCAAAAGAAACAATGACCATTTTAGGGAAAGTTTGCTGTGTCAAAATCAATTCATATTTTAGGAGGCACTCTAGAAAGATTAAGAGGCAAAGACACCAACCTTTCAATAGTCAGCTTCATTTGGTGTGCTGGAGCTGAAAACACAAGTTGTCCAAGGACACTAACCTTCTGAGACCCACCCTGTTTGGATCTAAGCAAGTTTTCACTTGTACCCCTTCTAATCTTTTATTCCTTCCTCCTATCTTCTAAATGAGCTAGTATTGTCTTAGGATTTCTCAGGAAAGGAATATTCATGTAAATGTGCAAGATTAGAAGGCAAATATATAGAAGTTGAATTTAAAACCTAATCTAGAGCTGAGTCAAAGACAGTCTGTACAGGCTACTATAACAGACTACCACAGACTAACCAGCTTATAAACAATAGAAATTTATTTCTTACAGTTCTTGAGGCTGGGAAGTCCAAGACCAAGGTGCAAGCAAGGTAGGTTTCATTCTGAAGCCTCTTGTCTTGGCTTGCAGGTGCCCATGTGCTCACATGACCTCTTTATTGTGCATGTGGGGAGAGAGTATGTGAAAGAGAGCAAGCTCTCTGGTGTCTCCTAAGGACACTAACCCCATTGGATCAGGGGCCCATCCTTATGGCCTCATTTTACCTTAATTATCTACTTAAAGGCCCTGTTTCCAAATATAGTCACTTGTGGGTTAGGGCTTCAACACATAAACTTTAGGGGGGCACAGTTCAGTCCATAGCAATGCAATATTTTCTTATATTTCAGGAAGATGGACAGATATTTGCAATAGGATCTTTGCTATGTACTAGTTTCATGAATGACTAGATGTGTATAGACTAGTTCACTTCATTTTAGCGCCTCAAATGGGGAAAATAGTTAAAAACAAGAGGTTAGAAAAGAGAAGATTTAAATAATCCATCTGAAAATTAAAAAAAAATTCTTAGAGACAAAAAGAAGGAAGCTCATTAAAATCATTTTAGAAATGTGTTAAATAGTAAATTGGACAAAGATTAAAATTTTAATAAACACTAGATTTAAAAATTAGATTCCAGGAACCTTTTGAACAGTGTTCTAGGATAGAATCAACAGTTGAAAATGGACTCTGATTTGAATTAGGAGCCTAAAAAAATAGAAAACTGTGAATTTAGAAGGTAACAGATCATTTCTTTCTTTTTTTTTTGAGATGGAGTCTTGCTCTGTCGCTCAGGCTAGCGTGCAGTGGCACGATCTCAGCTCACTGCAACCTCTGCCTCTCAGGTTCAAGCAATTCTCCTGCCTCAGCCTTCTGAGTAGCTGGGATTACAGGTGCATGCCACCACGCCTGGCTAATTTTTTTGTATTTTTAGTAGAGATGGGGTTTCACCATATTGATCAGGCTGGTCTCGAACTCCTGACCTCGTGGTCTGCCTGCCTCGGCCTTCCAAAGTGCTGGGATTACAGGTGTAAACCACTGCACCTGGCCCAGATCATTTTCTAACAAGCAGCTGAGCCCTAGGAAAAAATAAGCTAGAAATAAAAATAAATATATAGCCCTATAAATGAAACAACTGCTTCCCCAAATAAAAACAAGAATCTAAGGGGCTCTGTATTCTCTAAGTATCACGAGGGCATAAATAAGGACACCTGTAGATTTTGAGAAGAAAGGCATTGGAAGAGCCAATGACCTCTACTGAGAAACAAAAGATAATAGTTCAAAATCTGTTCAATGGTGCTACTCTTGGGGCGCTATTAGCACCCCCAAATTCCCTGTCCTTTCTCTAATCTTCTAAAGAGAATTGCCTATAAATACAGATAGACAACAATATAGTTGTTCTTTTGATATGTATGGCACTTTATCTACAATAAATCCAACTTCCGTAGAACATCATCCCCTTCAGAGTCAAATTTTAGAGTTGTCTAAAAAGAATAAGGAAGGCAAATTGACTGAAATCAAGTAAAAAAGAGGAAAATGAGAAATTTGGTCTTAACCTAAAAATGTCTTATTGTGCCAGATTGTCAGAGACAAACTTGAGGTTTGCAGTAAATTGTAGAAGACTTGAGGGCAAATAAACCTTGTCTACCTTGACTTACTAAAACCATCCAGGTAGTAGAAATTTGTAACAATCCTAAGCCCTTTCCTAAATTCCAACATGGTGTCTGCATTAGATGAGTACTTTCTTTTTTCTTTAGGAAACAACCTTTATGTATTAGCCAGAATTCTCCAGAAAAACAGAACCAATATGATATAGATAGATATAGATAGATAGATAGATGATAGATTTATAGAGATTTATTTTGAGGGATTGGTTCTTGTGTTTATGGAGGCCGAGAACTCCCACCATCTGCTGTCTGCAAGCTGGAGGTCCAGGAAAGGCGGTGGTATAGTTTCAGTCCAAGAAACAGGCCCTCTGATGTCTGAAGGCAGAAGATAGATGTCCAGCTCAAGGAGAAAGCAAACTCACCCTTCCTCTACCTTTTTATCCTATTCAGGGGTTCTCAACAGATTAGACCATGCCTACCTACATTGGTGAGGGTGATTTTCTTGGCTTGGCCTGCCCATTCAAATGCTAGTCTTTTCTGCTGACAGTATATGGAGTTTTGAAGAGTGTGATGTTCACGATTCACGGAGTTTCAGTGGTGTCAGGGGCTGATGCAGTCTGTGCAAGTGTGGGTATTCACGTGAGACTGCTGAGTCGTCAGAGAGGTCCATGGAACACTTTTTCTTCTCAGGCCCCTCTTTTTGTTCTCATTCAGCCAAAGTTACAAGAAAGAATCATAAAAAATTATCCACCTCTTTACCACAATTAATGATTCTTCCTGAAGAAGGGGTTTCATTTGCAAAGATAGTATTTTCAGTCTGAACAATGATCAGCAGAATTTCATTCTGATTTCATCTTTGAATATTTCATTGAATCATCTGTTAGGACAGTAGCTGCACAAAAGCATTTTAAGACTCCGAAGAACATATCTCAAACAATTGTGAGATTAAAAAAAGTACATATATAAATACATATATTTTTATATCTATAAAATATATATATATATATATATATATATATAGGCTGAGCACGGTGGCTCATGCCTGTAATCCCAGCACTTTGGGAGGCCAAAGGTGGGTGGATCATGTGAGGTCAGGAGTTCAAGACCAGCCTGGCCAACATGGTGAAACCTCGTCTCTACTAGAAATACAAAAAAATTAGCTGGGCATGGTGGCATACACCTGTAATCCCAGCTACTGGGGGAGGCTGAGGCAGAAGAATCGCTTGAACCTGGGAGATGGAGGTTGCAGTGAGCTGAGATTGCACTACTACACTCCAGCCTGGGCAACAGAACGAGACTCCATCTCAAAAATAAAAACAAAAACAAAACCAAAAGGAATATTATTTTAAGAAGGGATTGGATGATTTCCTAAGAAAAGAGTTCTCAACAACTGCCTGAATAGCTCACCTTGCCTTTCTTTTAGCTTTGACATAGATTGGTCCAAGTCACTTATAGAATTAATCTAGATATAGCAGAAAGTATTATTAGTGATGGCCTAGACTCTCTTATTTGGCCCAAATAAAATCCAAGCTTATTCTATTATCCATAGCTACTATTTGGGCTGAGGAATTTAAACTGGCTTTATGTACCTTGATCAAATTCACCTTGGTAGCATTAATTATAGGAATGGTTATTATTTGGGTGTTTCTAAGAGTTGGCAAGGCAACTAATCCGTCAAATTGTCCTTCAAATTGACTCCACAAGCAATGGCTTAGGAGGGGTGTATTATAAAATTCAGCTCTCTAATAAAGCCTAGAATTGGGCAAGAAAAGTAGTTATCACCTATACTTCCTGGTATCATCTCTTTTTATTCACTTTTAAGATAACATGAAACAAACATTAAATTGGGATTTTGTATTAGACTATCCAAAGATTGATTATACGGATGGATACTTTTTGAATGAAGAGAATCACAAGTATAAGCTTCTCCTTCACTGGGTAAGAATAACAGAAGGCTGCCAGACTGAGTGTGTTACATAGGAATATGGTAATATGTGAAGGAAAGAGTAACAATCAAATTAGTAAACAGCAGAAAAATGTTGGGTGGTTTCTATTAAGAGTAGGGATTTGCTGCATATGTTAACATCAGATTTAAAGGTAATCCTAGTACAAGACCAAAAGATGCTTTGACTAACTTAGTGGAGGCCTGCAACTGCTTGGATACATGAGGCTAAGCCTTGGATATTGGATCAAAGAATAGCTAAAAAAGGCAATGAATTTTTGACATATTCCATGCCACAGAGGTAATACTTTCAAGAGCATCACTGTCCATTAAAAATATAATGTGATACACATTGGTAATTTTAAGTTTTTAAAATATTAACATTTTTTAAAAGTAAAAAAATAGGTGAAGGTATTTTTATAACATTTTATTTAACCCAATTTATCTAAAATATTGTCAGTTCAACATTTAACCAATGCTGAAAATTATTGAGATATGTTACATTTATTTTTACATACCAAGTCTTCAAAATCCAGTGTGTATCTCACACTTAGAGCACATCTCAACTTGGACTAGCACAGTTCAACTTCTTAGTCCTGTGACATAGCTTATCCCTTCAGGGACATGCAAGAGAATTATGATAATCTAGGAAGAATGCATCTGGACACTTATGGGGTTTGCTCAAATTAGCCAAAAATATATCCAGCTTTGTCTCTGTACTTCAGATATTGTGGGTGGCACATCATTCTCTCATGGTATGATCACTTTCCTATTTGATGCTACTGAAGTCACAATGGGAAGATATGCCTCTGTGGACTTTCTGTTAGGATCCTAGAAAGTGACATATTTTCTGTCTTCTCTTATGTGGCAATTTGTGGGCTACCACCTAAGGAATTTCTGACTCTAAAGGCTAAAGCTTATGTGGTCTAAAATTTACGTTAAAATGTCAGCATTGATAGTGTGCAATAAATATGTGGGCTAGTTTTAATTTCTACCTTTGGGTTTGTCAGTTGTCACAATGAAGAATACCTACTTTTTCGAGGGGAGCCAGTTTATGTAATACATATTTTCCTAAGTAGTCATTCATCTTGTCAAGACTTTCAAATTTACTGGTCTAAATGAATACGTAGCATTCTCTTATATTCCAATCATTATATCCATAGTTATGGCTCTGATTTAATTTTTTCTCAAAAAAGACAGGCTTTATTTAGATCACCAAAAAGAACATTTTACAAAAAGGGAACCATAACATTACACAAAAAAGTATAGCTGTAAAATTGCAAACAAGAAAGGCAATGCTTTCTTTAGATCACCAAAAACGATGTTTCACAGAGAGGGAACTGCTAGAAGCAAATGTATAGCTGCAAATTTTCTTTTGCCATCAATATTGATTCCCTCTAAAATACTTTGAGATTACTTTGCAATTTTCAAGTACAAACTAAAGCTTGTTGGACAGTGTTCCTCAGCTTCATCAAGAGAATGAAACCAACCTGCAAAAAAATTTTCTTAATGCTAACTATGAAACAATGTGGTTCTTGGTAACTGCAATGTCTACTGAAATGGCTTAACCCATGTACACTTAGAAACTGTGAACACAGCTGGTTTTTCCTGCCATCACAGATGGCCTGCAAAGTACAAGCATAATGTCATAACAATTTCAGGCACCTAGGAAATAATTCTACACAGAATAACTACAGTATGTGGACAACTCAAACAATATGGCACACCTCTGTCAGAGCCCCCAGGTGAGTGTTGTGTTTGTGCTTTGGGTAAAGGCCCACCACCTTGTTAGTTGTTTACCTGGAACTCAGAATGCCAAGCTAGATGGAGCAGTTGTTCTTACAGAACCATCAACATTTTAATAAATTGCCTGGGGGTTCTTTATGCTGTAATGAGCCTCACAAGCAGGGACATAAGCTGACTCTGGGAAGAAGTCATCGTGGTATTCTGCTAAAAACCTTACAAAGAGATCAAAGTGCTTCAATAAAGCCTTCAGATTCTTCTCAGTAAAGGACATTTTTCCAAGAATTTCTGGAAGTTTTACCAACAGTCGCAGCAAATGTTGTGCCCCGTAAATGTAAGAGGGTGGAGGCGGCTGGTCACCTGGTGGATAATTGTCAGGCACAAGCTTCCAGGAGAGGACCTCATTTATTTCATTAGTTCTCCCTTCAAAGCCAGCAAAAACAGCACTCCCTTCCTGGCTAGGAGTCAGAAGAATAGGTGAAGATGATCTGCTATGCACAGGTGTCTTCTTTTCCAGGTGCAGGAACAGCTTGGGTATGCTGGCCGACATGTCCTGCTGCCAGCGCTTGGGCTGAGGTGAGGCGCTGCTCTTAGAAAGCCTGTCACAGTTAGCAGTGTGGCGCAAGGACCGCCTCAGACACTGCAATGCTTCCGGCTCGGCTTTGCGCTTTCTGGGGGTGGCTGGTTCACCGGTGGCTGACTGACTCTGTGTAGACTGAGGTGTGGATGGATTCAACAAACATGGGCTGGGAGAGGGTTTCTCCTGGCTCCTATTAATATTTGTGGCACTTTCCTTAATTGGAAGAAAAAACTTAGACGAAGTCACCTTTCTATACTGAGCTTGTTCATATGGATAGAGTAAAACCAACGGGAGAGTGTAATCAAAGGTTATTCTTAATCCATCCACCATCTCCTTACAAAGGTCAACATTCTTTTCTGCTGGGATAAAAGACACGTTCATGTTGGCATGTGGCATAGTGTGATGGTGACGAGGTCTCTCATTGGCTGAAAAGGCTGCACTGACAGCAAAATGCTTCACATAGGATTCCAAAATCGTTATGATGTTGGTGTGACATGGAAGTTTTACTAACCATTTCCTCCGATTAATGTGGTAACAATCATCCTCCAGCTGCTTCTTCAGAACCTCAGGGATTTCTAGAGTTATTGTTCTTTCTTTCATTTCCCTTTTTGTTTGAAGCTGCCACTCTTCTTTCACTTCAGTCTTTTCTTCAGTATCACTTTCTTCACTTATTTCTTCATCCTTGTCTTCACTACTGTCGGAGGAACTCCCTAATGAGTTTTCATCATTTTCATCTTTTTCTGTGATGGAGAGGCCTTTTAAAAAAAGACAGAGTCAGCACCGGGCAACCTAAAGTGGCTGCTTCTTTCTCCCTTGCTCCTCAAGTGAGCTACAGCTTTTCTCACCAATTTACACTGTAATCTACTATTTTCTTTTCTTTCCTTTTCTTTTGGGGTGTGTGTGTGTGTGTGTGTGTGTGTGTGTGAGTTTTGTTCTTGTTGCCAAGGCTGGAGTACAATGGCGTGGTCTCGGCACACTGCAGCCTCGTGTGTGTGTGTGTGTGTGTGAGTTTTGTTCTTGTTGCCAATACTGCAACCTCGTGTGTGTGTGTGTGTGTGTGTGTGTGTGTGTGTGTCTGTGTGTGAGTTTCGTTCTTGTTGCCAAGGCTGGAGTACAATGGCGCCGTCTTGGCACACTGCAACCTCTGCCTCTGGGGTTCAAGCGATTCTCCTGCCTCAGCCTTCCAAGTAGCTAGGATGACAGGCGCCTGCCACCACGCCCGGCTAATATTTTTGTGTTTTCAGTAGAGACGGGGTTTCACCATGTTGGCCAGGCCGGTCTCGAACTCCTGACCTCAAGTGATCCGCCCGCCTTGGACGCCCAAAGTGCTGGGATTACAGGCGTGAGCCACCGCGCCCAGCTCCTAATCTACGATTTTCACTGGGATCACGAAGCACATGATCTTCGGCTACACATCTATCCCAGCTTCTGTTCCAACCATTACAATGGATCAGCTATCCTGGGATCTTTCTGCCTTTTTCGCCTTTCCCAACAATAACATCAACATTCTGGGTCGGATGGCGTCCGACGGGAGCGTCCCACGGAAGCCCACGAGGCACCGGGTCGCACAGGAGGAGAGATTAAACGTGAGGAGAAAAACCCACCGTAGTCAAGAAGCCTCCTCCGTCGGCGGCTCGCATCGGCGTTGGGGACGCACACGTAGCGCCGCCTACGCGACAGGGCGCGCGCGACGCTCCCGACTGCGCATGCGCGGTTCGGCAAGTCGGAGGGAGCCCCATTAAATTTAATGCTATTTATTTATGTATTCCCGGTCTCTCTTTTCTTAATTATATTGTTGAACTTCATCTATTTCACTAGTCTATTAAAGGAACTAGATCTTAGTATTTCTTCATCTACCCTAGACATTTTTATTTTCTTTAATTTCTTGACTTTATTCATTTCTTCCTTTTAACAGGGTAATCTGTTCTACAGTCATCTCTTGAATTGAAAGCATATGAATTTACTTCCATTTGCTTTTGTTTGCTAATAAATGCATTTAAGGCGATCTATTCTCTGAATACTAGTTTGTTATTTTCCTATTGTTTCCTTATTTGATACAAGCATTATTTAGAAGTTTTTATTTATTTACAAAGATTAATATTATACTTATTTTAAAAATCCTAAGTGTAATACCAAGAGATATTGAATATTAAAATAATTAATATTTATAGCCCTAACATTTTGCCTAATGATAAATACTAGTAGCATTTTCATTTGTCAAGAAAAAAAATCATTTTATATTTAATTTTAAAATTAAATGTGCAATACATACAACAACCTTTTGTGGCATGCATAATATATAAAGAAAAACAATAAAATGGCACTGATGTTGGTGTATGAGTTCTTATTGTTTCATACCCTTGCCAACACTTAGTATTGTATTTTTGCTACTATTCTCAGTGCAAAATTGAAGTAAAATCTGTATTTTTCTCCTTTATGATATTCATTTTTGTGTCTTATTTAAGAAATCCTTTTATATTCCATGGTTATAAAATTTATCTCTCACATTTAAACTTTTAGCCCACTGGAACTGATTTTTATATTTGCTTTAAGGTAGAAGATCAGTTCTTTTTCTTTTCCTTAACGTGGACAACAAATTGTCTCAGTAACATTTATTGAATAATTTATCCTTTCATCACTGTTCTGTAATGCCACCCCTGAACTGTATGTTTTCTATGTGTACATTGGCCTGTCTCTGGATTCTATATTGTATTTCACTGGTCTTTTTTTTCTACCTTTGCACCTAATCACAGTGTTATAATTAACTGTCTGGCTGGATAAGTCTTCTCACCTTGTTCATTTTCCTTAGCTGTGTTACGGCTGTTCTTGACTTTTGATTTTTCCATATACATTTTATTACCAGCTTGTTAGTTTTACAAAAAAACTCTTTTGGCATTTTGATTAGAATTACTTTGAATCTATAGGTCAATTGGGGGAATAATTGACATCTTTATGATATTGGGTCTTCTAATCCGTTAACATGGAATATCTCTCCTGTAATTTAGGTCTTCTTTAATATCTTTCAAAAGATGGAATAAATTATATTTTTCTTCATAGTTATAGTTTTAGCAGTATACATTTTATGAATTATAATTTTATCAGCTACTGACATTTTGTTGGATTTTTAGGAGTCTTTTGTAAGTTATGTTCATTTAAAGTTCCATTTTTCTACTGTTGATGTATGAAAATGCAATGCAATTGACATTTTAAATTAGAATTTTTATTGAAATAATTACTGATTCACAAGAAATAATTCAAGATACCTCTTTTATACTTTAAGTAGTTTCCCTGAAGGTAACATTTTGCTTGTGTTGGCTTTATTTTGCTCTTCTTTTTCTAATTTTTTGAGCTAGGAATGTAAGTTATTGATTTATAGCATTTTAGTACTATAAATTTTCCTCATATAATTGCTTTAGCTGCATCCCACATATTTTGGTTATGTTTTCATTTGCATTCAATTCTATGTATTTTTAAAAGTTTCCTTTTTTACGTCTTCTTTGATCCATGGCTTATTTAGAAGTATATTCTTCAATTTCTTCATGTTTAGAGATTTTCTTGTTGTCTTTCTGTTATGGATTTCTAGTTTGATTCTATTATCCTCAAAAGACATAGTATATATTATTTCAATACTTTTAAACTTGTTGAGGCTTGTTTTGTGGCCCAGAATACTGTCTATTTTGGTTTACATTCCATGGGTGCTTGAAAAAATGTGTATTTCCTGCTCTTTTTGGGTGGAGTGAAAGACTTCACAAGTCATTGAATGCTGTCGGTGGTATTCTTTGACTGAGATATTATTTGGCAAATAAAAATGAAGAGTTTGAATGTTTTGTCCTGTATATAGTAGCAAGATGGTTCTCCAAATAAAACAGATGAAGATTCAGTTCAATATTTGCTTCTGTTGTAAAAAAACATAATCAGTGGCAAATTAAACAATTGAAATATTGAAATTAAAATTTCAAATATAGTTATATTTGAAAGTTGAATGAGCTCTTTCTTGATCTTTAAAACAGTAAGATCAAAGTGAAGGGAATTACTATGGGATTAATCAAGAAGCTTACATAATTTAAAAATAACCCTCAATGTTTCTATCTTTGTGGCAGACAGATAAGAATGGGATAAAATATTCTGATTTGGAAACACATTATGCTAATTTAGTTGTTATTAAAAATTATATGGTGATTACATTCAAAGCTCTGTATAATAATGTGAAATCAGATCAGGTTGAGCAAATTAACCTCAGCATTAACCCACATTTCTAGGAAGAATTAGTTGAGCTACTAAACAATGACTTAGAAGTCAAAGTTAATCTAATTACAGAAACTTTTTGTTCTAGTTAAGACTTTCATATCTACTGTGTAGCTTAAGTAGCTTATAGCATTTTTGGCTACACCTTTAGGTGGAAAGGGTTCAGAGGCAATAATTCAGTTATTCCAAAATATTGCACATATATAAAAGAACAGATTTGAGACTTTGGAGACATGAAATGCAAGGATCTCACTAAGTTTTATTAATGAAAGTTGTTTTAAGACATTTAATACTATTTCCAATCTGCACACTAGAAATAATTAGAACAGTTTTGCAATGAGAAGTTTTTATCATGAAAATTAAATATTGAAATAATATACTTTTGCATTACTGGTTTAAATCCACTGTACAACTTCGAAACAACTGCTCAGTGACCTATAGGAGGACTTGTCTGTATCCTCTTGGGTCCTGGGTTCTTTTTCCAGATTGTTCTCTGTCCTTATCACCTATTAAAGGATATGGTTCCAAGGTCTTTCTATTACAAATGCTCAGTGTTTGGTAAGATTTCAAGTCTGTGCTGTTATTATTACTCTGTATTATGACCTAAATAACTTGCACAAATATACAACCTCCTAATATTTTCCACTTTGACACTCTATGATTTGTCTTGTCATCTTATTCTTCCTTCAGTTAAAATTATTTCCACTTTTTATTATCTTCATGTAGGTATGATCTACCATTACCAAACACTAACTTTAAATTCTTGTGTTTATTAGAACTTTAAATTTTTGGTTCTAGTGTTTATTGGTACTTCAGTTCATTTTTAGATATCTTTTATACAGAATGGCTTTTAATTTTCTTTCATGAGGTTTTTATAGCAGCTGAGCTTAAATATTTACATTCATGATCATTTTGATATTGCAAGGGGGTCAGGAAAGTCTTTCCAAGAATGATACCAAAGGCAAGAAATAGAAACAAAATATGTTAAAAATGAGAATGCATGGAAATGAAACATTTCTTTATGACAAAATAAGACATTTAATAACAAAATGGAAAGAGTAGCTGCATTCTATATTACAACGGCTTAATAAGAAGTACGTATAAATAAGAACATGAAAACTCCAAAAAGAGAAAAGACAAAGTTTATTAATTGGTGTTAAAAGAAAAACTTCAGCTGAATTAAATTTAATGGAGTTTAATTGAGCAATGAAGGATTCGAGAATTGGGTAGCTCCCAGAATCACAGCAGATTCAAAGAGACTCCAGCACAGCCACATGATGGAAGATTTACAGACAAAAAAAGAAAAGTGAGGTACAGAAGCAACTGGGTTGGTTACAGCTCAGCATTTGCTTTATTTGAACACAGTTTGAACACTCAAAAGTGTATGAGTGATTGAAGTATGGCTTCTGGGATTGGCCAAGACTCAACCATTGTTACAGGCACATACTCCTACGTCAGGTTTTCAGTCTTATCTACCTATTAAATTAGGTTACAGTTTGCCCACAAGGACTCAAATATAAAAGTACGGAGTCCTTTTCAGGTCATATTTAGTTTGCTTTAACATCATCAACCCAAGTGGAATACAATGGCTCATAAGTGTGTGAAATTTTCTGCACCCCAAACTAAATTAAAATCCATGAATCATCATTTGAAATCTATCAAATTTGTAACATAAAGAACAATAACAAATATTAGTGAGGGTGTGAGGAAGTGAATATTTTCTTATACTTTGGTAGAGCATTAATTTGTATAATGTTTCCAGAGGTCAATTTAGCGGTATGTGTGAAGATCTTTAAAACATGTCTGTTCTTTGATTTAATGAAGTCTACTTAAAATCTGTCTACAGTAATTGTGGATGTTGATGAGGATTTAGCTGGAGGACCTTTAGTGAAACACTGTTGATAATATTCAATACTAGAAGAATGGCTGAGTAAATGGTAATAGACACTGATTTGTGTTCCATTAACAATGCTTTTGAAGAGCTATATTTATTGGCATCTAAAATATATTTAATTTTTTTGTACAAAAGGAGATCCCAAACATATGTATTACATACATGCATTTAAAAAATATAGATTATGGGCCAGGCGCGGTGGCTCATGTCTGTAATCCCAGGACTTTGGGAGGCTAAGGTGGGCGAATCGTGAGGCCGAGAGTTCGAGACCAGGCTGGCCAATATGGTGAAACCCTGTCTCTACTAAAAATACAAAAATTATCCGGGCATGGTGGCACGCGCCTGTACTCTCAGCTACCCTGCAGGCTGAGGCAGAAGAGTCGCTTGAACCCAGGAGGCAGAGGTGCAGTGAGATCGTGCCACTGCACTCTAGCCTGAGCAACAGAGTGAGATTTCACTTCTCTCTCTCTCTCTCTCTCTCTATATATATATGCATATATATGTATATACATATATATATGTATATATAATTTGTTTTAAAAGTCTGAGTGTGTATATATTAAAATATATATTAAAATGTTTCCAGGGTTATCTCTGGATGATGGTGTGATGGATTATTTCTAATGTTAGTTGCCTTAGCTGCATTTTCTAGACTGAGCATGGCATTATGCAGTCATGAGAGTGAATTACTTATGTAATTAAGAAGCACAGAAGACCGATCATGTGTTTTTCACCTTGGCTCGACAAAATGAGGGGCCTTTTAGCCAAATAAGACACACATAGCTCCAAACCTTCTAAAACTGCTGGCGTACAGTTGGAGGTATTTTATCATCATTATCCCTCTCCTCCCAGCTCTTACCCAGAAATTGTTTTTCCTGGGAAAACTAGGGTCACAGCTCTGTTTGGTGATGTTCCCGCCCCAGTTTCATGTGGTGGGGAATTGCTTCTTATTTCTCACCTTAGGCTTTTTGCAATATGAGCACACTTTCAGGGTCACGATTAATGTTTTTTAATGGGCTATCCATCTTAAAAATCAATGAAAATAATTTTCATTAAAAATAGAAGGCAATTAGACTGATTTGGATGACCTATTTTTAATCAACCCCATTATTTATGTATTTGAAAACTCTCAGAACATCTTTCTTTGGAGCATTCAAAGATTGGTCCTCTGTTATGATGTGTGAATAATTTTAAAACAGGAGGCATCAGGTTAATTGATAACTTGTGAAATCTTTTAAAATTATCCATCTTAGAAATGCTTCAGGAGGCCCCCTTTCTCTTTCATCAGCCCTTTGCAGTTCCTTTTACCTCCCATGGTTTACTGGGATAAGTTCAACAAGTACAGAAGACATTGTGTTCTGTTTCTTGAAAAGTTTCTGTGCATCTGCTCCTTACCTAGAATTAGCTTTTAAGTCGATAGTGTTACGTCTTTTCTCAGCTATCTTCCTCCTTTTATATTCAGCTACTCTTACCGTTGCTTCTAATGTTCTTATTCCTTACAAGAAATAAGAATTATTTATGTCACTCTCATTTATCAAAATTATTTCTTAACATTGTTATAAAATGCACAGAATTTAGGCTCTTTAGAAATTCTTGCTTTCTTAGCTTCTGTATTAAAATTTTTAGCTTATAACCTAGATTTTTTTTTTTGTATTGCTGAATGGTGTGTGTACTTTAGAACTCTTGATGAATTTTTCTAGCTTATAATTTTGGAAGTACTTGACAGAAAACAAGTAATAACTGCTGTTTCCATTCCTACCCATTTCTCTGATTTCTAAGTAGTATTTTTTTTTACCATATTCTTGGATTTAATATGAAAATGTTATGCTCTCCATTTGCAGTCACTCCTTGGAAATTAATGATATAATTTGCTACTGTCTTGAAAAGAAGTTACAGAAACCAACTGCGATGGTTAATATCGAGTGTAAACTTGATTGGATTGAAGGAGGCAAAGTGTTGTTCCTGTGCATGTCTGTGAGGGTGTTGCCAAAGGAGATTAACATTTGAGTCAGTGGGCTGGGGAAGGCAGTACCACCCTCAGTCTGGGTGGGCACCATCTAATCAGCTGCCAACATGGCCAGAATAAAGCAGGCAAAAGAATGTGGAAGGGCTAGACTGGTTTAATCTTTCAGCCTACATTTTTCTCCTGTGCTGGATGCATCCTGCCCTTGAACACAAGACTCCAAGTTCTTCAGCTTTGGGACTCTTGGATCTTTGACCACAGACTGAAGGCGGCACTGTCTGTTGGCCTTCCTACTTTTGAGGTTTTGGGACTCGTACAGGCTTCCTTGATCTTCAGTTTGCAGACAGCCTATTGTGGGACCTCACCTTGTGATCGTGTGAGTCAATACTCCTTAATAAACTCCATATATATATATATATGTATATATGTATGTATGTGTATATATATATGTATGTATATATATATGTGTGTGTGTGTATATATATGTATATATATGTATGTGTGTATATATATGTATATATATGTGTGTGTATATGTATATGTGTATATATATATCTCTCCTATTAGTTCTGTCCCTCTGGAGAACCCTAACATACCAATGAAAAATGTCTTCTCTCCCAGAAACAATTAGTAGTGGTTTGCTGTAAGTACCATTGAGTTTGAGAGTCTCTAAAGGAACCATGGCCTTCTTCTTCTAGTCAGAAGAGTAACTAGAGTTTAAGTTAGTGTACTTGAGAATACGCACTTGCAAATTAACACTAAGCCAATGCCAATCATGAAGTGGTGATGGCCATAACTTTTCTCTTCCATGTGGGTTCCGCTAATGTTTACTGCAGGCTTACACTTCACCAGGCTGGGATACCATGTAGATTATGTCACTTCATCCCCACTACAGTTCTGTGAGGTCAACACTTATTATCCATATTTTACAGAATGGAGACTGAGGTTGGGAGAAGTGGGGTGGTGGGGAGGTAGCTTGTCTAGGGTCACCAAATAGCCAATGGAGCTGGAGTTTGAAACCAAACAGAATAAGAAAGTTGGCCAAAGATCAGGCAGGACTCTTCTCCTTGTCAGGCCCTGAATCAATTTTTTAATAGATTGTATTTATTACTATTTTAATTTTTTAAAATTTTACTTTAAGTTCTATAATACATGTGCAGAATGTGCAGGTTTGTTACATAGGAGTACATGTGCCATGGCGGTTTACTGCACCTTTCAACCCGTCATTTAGGTTTTAAGCCCCACATGCATTAGGTTTTTGTCCTAATGCTCTCCCTCCCCTTGCCCCCACACCCTCTGACAGGCCCTGATGTATGATGTTCCCCTCCTTGTGTTCATGTGTTCTCATTGTTTAACTCCCATTTATGAGTGAGAACATGTGGTGTTTGTTTTTCTGTTCTTGTGTTAGTTTACTGAGAATGATGGTTTCCACCTTCATTCATGTTCCTGCAAAGGACATGAACTCATTCTTTTTCATGGCTGCATGGTATTCCATGGTGTATATCTGCCACATTTTCTTTATCCAATCTATCATCGATGGGCATTTGGGTTGGTTCCATGTCTTCGCTGTTGTAAGTAGTGCTGCAATAGATTGCATTTTTTAGAGCAGTTTTTGCATTACAGCAAAAATGAGCAGAAAGTTTAGAGATTTTCCATAAGGTCCCTGTCCCCACACATGCACAGCCTCCCCCATTATCAGCATCCCCAAGAAGATCCATTTGTTACAAGCGATGAACCTACATGACACATCGTTATCACTCGATGTCCATAGTTTACATTAGTGTTCACTAATGGAGTTGTACATTCTGTGGGTCTGGACAAGTCTACAATGACATGTGTCTACCATTGTAGTATCATACAGAGTAGTTTTACTGCCCTAAAAATTGTATGTGCTCTACCTATTCATCCATCTCTTCTTTTTAACTCCTGGCAACCACTGATCTTTTTACTATCTTCATAGGTTTGCCTTCTCCAAAATGTCACATAAATGGAATCATACAGTATGTAGCCTTTTTAGATTGGCTTCTGTCACAACTAATTTCACAAGTAATATGCAGTTAAATTTTCCTTATGTATTCTCACGGCTTGATAGCTCATTTCTTTTCAGCTCTGAATAATATTGCATTACCTGAATGTACTACAGTTTATTGATCTGTTCACCTACTGAAGGATATCTTATGTTGCTTCCAAGTTTTGACAATTATAAATAAAACTGTTGTAAACCTCCATGAGCAGGTTTTTGCATAGATGTAAGTTTTCAGTTCCTTTGGGTATATACCAAGGAGTGCAATTGCTGGATTATATGGTACGAATAAGTTTAGTTTTGTAAGAAATTGCCAAACTGTCTTCCAAAGTGGCTGTACCATTTTACATTCTCACCAGCGATGGACGAGAAATCCTTTTGCTCCACACTAATTTTTTTTCAGCATTGAAAGATTTAGAATTCTAAGCAGCAGTCATTCATCAAAGGATCTTTATGAACAAAGTTACGTCTATTTTTTGTTCAATATATTACTTTGAGATTCGAGTATTGCCTGTACTAGTTTCTCAGGCCTCAGCCAGTGAGCAGAGTTTTATTTGTCTCAAAATTCACACTGCAAAGACCCCTTTTTGTGGAAATAAGGACTAAGAGAGCTTTGTTTACTAGGGTCAGTCTCTGAGGCATCATCTGGTTTACTTCCAGGATGGAAGAGACCTATGATTTCTTTTTTCCCCTTATTTTAATTGAAGCTGTTTATTGATGACATGCAAGTTCTAGAAACAAAAGGGAAAAGCATGCCTCAGATTGCCAGGCAAAAACACTTTATTAAATATAAAGGTTAGTTTTCAACAATTCTGGGAATTTCATTCAAGAAAGGGTGGATATTTTCCAAAATGGTGTTGAAAATTGTATTTGTTGCATACCCTCATGATCTAAGTAGCTGGGTTCTCTGTGCCCCTGACATTCTCTTTCCCTGTGTGCTCCTTGGATGGTTCCTGGGTCCCTTGACAGCCCCTCACATTTCTCCTCCTCAGTATCTTGTGTTCATTCCTGCTCACCCGCAGCATGGCCTGCAGGGCTTGTGCCACATGCCTTAGAGGATGCTGCCTCCTCCACATGCCTTAGAGCATAGGGCTTCCCATGGTCCTTCCAGGGCTCTTCTCTTTGGGATGGAGTAAACATCCTCCTCACTCAAATAATTTTTTTTAAAGTCCATGCTTTATTCAGATATCCTTAATTTTTACCTAACATCCTTTTTATGTCTCTGGAATCCCCATCTGAGATATCACATTACTTGGATATCAATTTACTTCTCATGTCTCCTTAGGCTTCTCCTGGCTATGACAGTTTTTCTGATTTCCCTTGTTTTTGATGACCTTGATAGTTTTGAAGAGGGCTGGTTAGATATTTTAGAGAATGTTCCTTAATTAAGATTTGTCTGATGTTTTTCTCACAATTGGACTTGGGTTATGGCCTTTTGAGAGGAGGACCACAGAGGTAAATGGCCATTTTCATCACATCACATCAAGGGTACACGCTATCAACCTAGTTAGTCACTATTGGTGTAGACTTTGATCATCTGGTTGAGGTAGTGTTTGTCAAGCTCCTCTGTTGTGAAATTACTCTTTTGTTTCCTCTCTTTTCTTACTCTACCCTTTGGAAAGACATTCCTATGCACAGCCTGCACTTCAGAAAGTGGGGAGTTATCCTTCACTTTCTTGAGGGTGGGGCATTTACATAAATTCTTTGAAGTTCTTCTGCATGGGAGATTTGTCTGTTCAACCCCATTTATTTAGTTAGTTACTCATTTATATCAGTATGGACTCATGGATACTTGTTTTACACTTTGAGTTATAGTCCAACTTTATTTGTTGCTCATAGTGTTCCAGCTTTGGCGCCTGGGAACTCTATCAGTGGGCTCCTGTGTCCTTTGTCATACCTCCCCTTCCATAGGTTCTTTTGTTTTTGAATACTTCCTAACTTTCTGGCACTACAAGATGTTTAGTCCCATTGTGTATATTTCCTGCCGCAGTCCAAGAATCAACCATTTCTCCAAGGAGTTCTGGCTGCTTTTACTGGAGAATGGTATTAGAAATAAAGACCTGGGCATTAGATGTGTTTGTTGCTGTTGGGATGTCATTCTTATAGGGCCTGTCAGTCAATAGAGCAATGAAATATATGTGTATATGTATTTGTAGATATGTATATGTGTATATGTATATGAATATCTATATTTGTAGATATTTATATATGTAGCCATCTGTTTCTATATTAAGTTAAGCATGAATTCTTACTGATGTCTCCAATTCTAATCTATTACCACATGGCTCATTCTAGCCTCTTCCCTTTGCTGATCTGTGAATACCCACTCCAATAGTAAGAAATCTGGCTCCCAGCACCCGTCCTCTGCTTACTCACTTGTTTAATTCTGGTATACACATACAGTAGAATAGGCATTATTAATCTATACTGCCAAAAAAAAATGTGATCAAATATGGTACAAAACTGATGTACAGTTCCTTTTGCCTTTAGTCTTAAATATACTACTCATTTACAAAGTTATTTAGGTCAGCACCTTTCTCCTCTATTCCTTTCAGTGAGGCTTATTCATACATTTTTAATAGTGGGATTGTTTTGTTATGCATTCTATGCAGGTATTCTCCAACTTCTTAATTTTTTTCTAAATTTGCATACACTAGGATTCATTCATTGTGCTATAAAGTTCTATGGGTCTTAACAAATGCTTATTGTCATGTATTCATCATTTTAGCAATATACAGAAGAGTGTCACTGCCCTAAACAAAAATCCCCTTTGCTTCACTTTACTGTCTTCAGCTCCCCATAAACTGGCATCCAGGGATTTTGTTTTTAAACCATCTCTACAATTTTGCCTATGACTTAACATAAAGAACATTGACTCTCAAATCATGAAAGTATCACCTTTTTAAAACTGAGGTTGGAAGAGCTTGGTTGTCTCTTTTTCTTCATAGAAATATTATAAGCGACCAGCTTGCATGGTTCTAGGAATATACAGTGCAGAGGTTTTTCAGGAAAGCTCAGCTTTGGTGTTCTTCCTTCACTGCAGCATAGTCACTACCCACTGGCAATGGGAACGCCTGGAACATTGGTACGTGTTTCCCAGCGACTGTTTATCTTGCCCATTTTTTCCAAATGAAAGGATTGTCATATGGTAAATGGCCTGCCAAGCAGGATTTCCAGAGGTCTTCTGGCATAGACTCTAACTAATTATCCTAGACACCTGTTCTCTTAAATATTGCCTTGGGGAATGACAACCATATACCACAAAAGGAACAGTCCTGGTTTCAAATAATCTAACTTCTACACAGAGGATGTTTTTTGTGTTAGCTTTGAAAAATTCTGAATGTGCAGAATAATACAAAAGATCATAAAGAAAATGCTGACACCCAACATGCTGTATTTTAATATTTGGAAGTTTTCTTTAGTTTTTCTATTTTTTTAACTTTTTAATATAATATCCCATTTTGCTTAATATTCCAAGAGCTTATTCTTTTTTATTTATTTAGTTAGGTGTATTTATGTATATTTATATGCAATGGCATTATCCATTTAATGTATAGTTCTATGAATTTTGACAGATGCATCAAGTCATATAATCATGCTCATAATTAAGACATAGAATAGTCTGAGTGCAGTGGCTCAGGGCTGTAATCCCAGCACTTTGGGAGGCCAAGACAGGCAGATCATTTGGGGTCAGGCATTCAAGACCAGCTTGGCCATCATGGTGAAACCCCATCTCTACTAAAACCACAAAAATTAGCTGGATGTGGTGGCATGCACCTGTAATCCTAGTTATGTGGGAGGATAAGGCAGGAGAATTGTTTGAGCCTGAGAGGCAGAGGTTACAGTGAACTGAGATCACGCCGCTGCACTCCAGCCTGGGCAACAGAGCAAGACTCTGTCAAAAAAAAAAAAAAAAAAAAAAAAAAAAGAAGGAATAACTTTATTAGCCTCCAAAATTCCCTTGGGCTTTTTGTCAAACCCTTCCTCATCCCCAGGCCCTTCCTCGTCCCCAGGCCCTGGCAAACATGCTGTGGTTATCGATTTGAAGCTCAATTCTGTTATGGTCAGAGAACATCCTTTGTAGGATTTCAGTTCTTTTAAATTTGTTGAGTATTTAAAAATGATCCAAATACGGTCAACACTGGTGACTGTGCACTAGAAAAGAATGTATATTGTCCCATTGTTTGTGTGTCAAGTTTCTTGACAGCGTTGTTCAGGTCTTCCACATCCTTACTACTTTTGACTTGGTTTTCTTTCTACTTGTTCTATTAATTACTCAGAGAAGAGTTGTGAATTCTCCAACTTAAATTGTATATATTTCTTCTTTCAGTTCTATTAGATTTTGCTTAATGTATTTTGAAACTTTGTTGTTATTCACATTTAAGATTGTTACGTCTTTTTGGTGACGTGACCACCTCATCATTTTGTGATGTCTCTCTTTATCACTAGCAAAATTCCTCAATCTGAAGTCTAAGTGTCTGTTATTAATTGAGCCATTTCATCTCAGTTTTGATCAGTGTTTGAATGGTATACTCTATTTATATTCATTTTAACTTATTTATGTCTTTACGTTTAACAGATGTAGTTAAGTATTGCTTTTTGGAAAATCCAATTTAATATCTCTGTCTTGTTGTTTGATGAATTTAGACCATTTAAGGTAATTATTGAAAGGGTTGGAATATCATCTACCTCCTTTCTAGTTGTTTTCTGTTGTCTCACTTATTTTTTGTTTTCTTTTTCTGTATTTTGTTCTACTCTTAGATTTTTTTATGATTTAAATCTTATTTCCTCTATTGGCTCAAAATTTTTAAGTCATTTTTCTATTCTTTACAATATATACTCTTGATTTATCACTCTCCACCTTCCAGTGTTATTACACAATTTGAAACATAGTATAAGAGCCTTACACCTGTATACTTTCAATTCTTCCACTTCATTATTTGTGCTATTATTCTCATACATTTTATTCTTATATATGTTATAGATCCCACAATACATTATTTATATTTTTGCTTTAAACAGTCAATTATGTCTTACAGCACTTAAAATATAAAAACTTTTTAATATGTACTTTGATTTTTACCATTTCTGGAGATCTTCATTTTGTCTGTTATTATATTCCTTCTGCCCAAAGAATTACCTTAAACATTTCTTATAGTATATCTACTGAAAGTAAATTTTCTTAACTTTTCTTTTTGTCTGAAAAGTTTTTTATTTGGCCTTCAAATTAAAAAGATGATTTTGACAATTGTGACATTTTACAGTTCTCTTTTGCTGCATTATTTTAAATATCATTCCATTATCTTCTGTGTTACATGGTTTTTGATGAAATATCTGCCATGATCATTATTTTTGTTCCTTTGTATATTATGTATCTTTTTCTGTCTGCAGTCAAGATTTTTTCTTTGGTTTTTAGAAGTTTGCTATGATGTGTCTAGGAGTGTGTGTATTTGTGCACATGCATGTGCTATTTTTTTCCTGCTTATGGTTCTTTGTTCTCCTTAGACATATAATTCGACATCTTATATTCCTTTTAAAAAATTCTCATTCTTCTTATGCTTACTTTGTCCCGTTTCCTATGTATTCTCTTTTTGGGACTCCAATTATACATATGTTAGACTTTGTTATATTGTCTCACAGTTATTAGATCCTCTGTTCTTTGTTCTTCCTTCTCTCTGTTTCCTCTGTGTTTCAGTATGGGTAATTTCTACTCACCTATCTTCAGTTTTACTGATTCTTCTTCAGCCATGCCAAAGATATGGATCAACTCATTAATAACATTATTTGTGCTTGATATCATGTTTTTTATTTCTACTATTTCCATTTGACCTATTCTTATCATTTTTGCTTCTATGCTTAAATTCTTCATCTGTTCACGCATGTTGTCCAACTTTTTTACCACAACCTTTAACATATTAATTATAGTTATTTTAAAATGAATATTGGACAGTTTCAACATCTGGGTCATCTCTGAGTTGGTTGATTTATCTGTTAATAATAGGTTGGGTTTTTTTTTTTTGCTTTTATTTTATTGAATTTAGGACATCATGTGTAAAAGAAGCTGAGGCGAATAGTTTGTTTTCTTGGAAATGTGCATCATTATTCTTCTGTTAGGCCATTAATGAAGGAAGTTGGTCAGTCTAGTCAGCAGACTATTTGGGTTGGGTTTTTTTTGTGGCTTCAGATACATTCATTGTCCCATACACTTCATATTTCCCAATGGTGAGATGTTTTTGCCTGTGTTCAAGATGATAGATGTGTTGTCATCAATTTTTTAAATGTTCTTGCTCCACCCTCAGCTTTCTTGCGTTTCTGAATGCTTGTGTCACATAATGTGTGTGTGTGTGTTTGTGTGTGTGTGTGTGTGTGTGTGTATAATCTTGCTTTAGCTGTTCTACTAGGACTGCTGGAACAGTATACAACTATTGTTTATTATTCTCTGCCAAGTTTGCACTGAGGATTCTCTGGTGTGGGTCAGCTCTAGTTTTAGGGAGCAAACTAGTTGAAAAGAACACTTTTTATTCATTTATTGGTCCTTGGTGTCTGCTGTAGTCTTACTGTTTTTCCTATTCATTTATATGTATTTATATTTAATGCCTCTATCTTTGTTATATTGTTGCAGCTATATCTCCCATCTTGTGTTTCTTTTAAATTGCTTGTAATTTTTTAAATGGACAAAAGATTTAAATAATACAGAAAGTCTGTCAATCTTTTTATTTGTAATATTGTTTATTGCTTTTAAGTATAGAGAAGCTCTCCATTTATTGACCCAGATGCATCACTTACATGTTTTCCAAAAAATAGTTTGATTTTCCCCTTAACTCTTTGATTTGTCTACAATGGAATGGATGTATATGTTGACAGGTAAGATTTAGAAGTGAGTTTTGTTTTCACACTCAAGACCTAAAAATTAGGCTACCATTATTTCTTAAATAGAAACAGTAGGAAAAGATTGATTTACTGTGAAACTGATAAAGCTCAAACTTCAGAGACTCCTTTACACAGGCTTCTGCATAGTACATTGACTTAGTCATAATTTTTATGACAAATCTTTCAGTAAGATATCTTAACTGTAATCAATTAGGACATCCACATCTTTCCATTCCAAATTCCCCTCTGTCATAACTCTCTGTATTGATTGGTTTCAGAGTGGCCATAGCCATTTTCATGGTCTGACTAAAGGAAAATAGAGTTGGGAATGGGATATGTTATGTGGTTGCATTATTAGACATCTTGGTGTAGGAATGTCTTCCAAGAATATTCCCACTAATCACTGTCTAATTCACTCAGAGTCATAGGACAAAACTGAAGGAACAGAGATCATATTAATCCTAGTACCTGAGTATATGGGCAGAAAAGAAGAAATATGATTTGTAATTAGTCTATGGAAATTTTTTCTGATTATGAGACATATAAAATTGAATATTGAGAATTTAATTCTCCTCCATGTCTTGTCAAAATAGGAACTTCTTTCCTGACAGGAATATACTAGATCAGGCAACATATTCTATTATAAACATATCATACTTGTTTTATTTACTTATTTATTTATTTGCTGAGATGGAGTCTTGCTCTGTCGCCCAGGCTGGAGTGCAGTGGTGAGATCTTGGCTCACTGCAACCTTCGCTTCTTGGGTTCCAGCTATTTTCCTGCCTCAGTAGCCGGGATTACAGGAGCCTGCCACCATGCCTGGCTAATGTTTTTATTTATAGTAGAGACAGGGTTTCAGCATGTTGGCCAAGCTGGTCTTGAAATCCTGACCTCAAGTGATCCACCCACCTCAGCCTCCCAAAGTGCTGGGATTACAGGCATGAGCCACAGTGCTTGGTCCTATTTATTTATGTTTTGATGAGAACTGTGCAAAATATCTTAGTGCCAAGGTTGAGAAACTGTTCTAGTGAACGTTCACTATCATATCTGACTTTATATGTTTTATAAGCTTCAGACCTCATGTAACCTGAATAGGTTATAGCGTAATTGCTAAGGGCTCCCAACTACTTAACCTGTCTCAGCCTCAGTATTCCTATCTGTAAAATGGGAATAATAATACGTACTCCTGAGGTTTCTGTGTGGATTTACATCATTGAGTATGTTTATTTAGACTGTCTGTTCTATTTTAGTGTCTGCTGTGGGAACACTAGTTACTACCTTGCTTTCTCTCAAGGTTATCTCTGCCTTAAGTGTCACAGCTGTGCTCATGCCAGGAAGGAGAAGGGGATAGTGCCAGTCTGTGTCAGGTTTCAAATTTTATGCTGTCTTCATTTTTTTTTCTTGGTTATATTATCTAGTGGTTTATATTTTCTTTGTATCCTTTTCAAAGCACCAGCTCTTAGATTTATTAGGCATAGCTTCTACAATTTTTGACTTTTTAATTTCACATTTTACATTGAATCCGTTCTTTCTGTGTTACATTTTCTGTTGCTGTCTAACCTGTTGATGTGACACCTCCTTCATTATTTTCACTCTTTCTTATTTCAGGATGGAAATGTTTGAGACTGGAGCAGTCCTGAGTGCCTGCAGCGCAGTGTAACGTGTGTGAGCATGACCCTGGGCCGGGTTGCCTGGGTTCAAAGGCTGCCTCCGCCAAGTCCTGGTTGTGTAAACCTGGGAAAGGAGCTAACCTTTTTATACTTTTGCTTTCTCATCTGTGGATAAGAATAGTGTCCTTTTCATAGGGTTGTGATGAGGATGACATGCAATGATATTTTTAAAGCTCTTAGTACCTAGTAAATAGTGAGTAGGACTTAAACATTTGTTAAATAAATTAATTAGTTACTAGTTGAGTATGCCATTGCATGCATGTACCATTCTTCCTTTAACTGACTCTTCACTGATGAGTAGATGTTTCTCATCTCTGATCTCTGACTATTGAAAGGAAACCCATGCCCTCAGTGTCCTCGTGTATGCACACAACAGGAATAGGTGAGTAGAATTAATTCAGAGATAGAAAATTGTGGCATTAAAGGGTATATTCACATAGTATTTGATAGACATTGCCAAACTGCTCACCTTGGGGAAGGGGATCCATCAATTTAGAGTCCTGAAAGCAGTGTTCTCATATGTTATCACAATGTTTGAACTTTGCTAATATGATAGGTAAACTCTGATCTCATATTAGTTTTCTTTATTTTGAGCATATTTTTATAGGTTTAATGGCTATTATTTTTCTTTTATCTGTAAAATGTCCTTTTTTGTCCTTCGCCTATTCTGTGCTCTTCTCAGGGTATTAATGGGCCTCATGGATGCTCTTGATTAAACAACTCTGTCTTGGGTAATGTAATGGAATTTGGGGCTGAATCCCAGGGAAATCCACTTCCTGCAACTGGTAATAAAATGAGATGAGTAATAACAAAAACACCATTCACTGGACAGAGACTGTGCTTAGCAGTTTACATACACTGCATCCTCCCGTCCTCCCATGAAAGGAGACAGAAGTCCGAATTCTGTGTTGAAGTCCCAATTCTGCGATTTGTATCCAAGTCTACATTGGGAAATATATCTGAGCCTCGGTTATGTCATCTGTAAAATGGGAATAGTACCTCCTTCATAGAGTTATGGAGATGAAATAAAATGAACTAGGTAAAAACCCGGCACCATGCTTGGCATAAGTATAATGGGTGCTAAGGAATGCTGATTTCCTAACCAAGTTGGTGTGAGGCTGAAGAAAAGACAAAAGAGAAGGGCGACTTCCAAATCACAGGGAATCATGTGAGTAAGAGTGACAGGAAATGTCCTCCTGGATATGCTGGTAGGAAAGAAAGCTGGGTGACAACAGCAACATTTTTCAATTAAAATCCCAAATCTCATGGTTTCTCTGAGATCTGGGAGCAAACTATTAACTTACTTTAGAGCATAACTCCTGGATCTATAATAGCTTTATAGTTTTAAAAGGCCAAATGGAAATCAAATACGTATTAATGCAAATATGAGGGCAGAGATTTCTAAATGGCTCTGGAACAGACTTCAGCTAAATTACTTTCCTTCACTTCTTTTTGGAGGGCGATGCTTTTGCATTTTCCAGGTGCTCGCTTAGCTCTCTCTTGGCTTTCACAGCATACCTAATGTGTTGTGGATGGAGCCTAATGGGCCATTCTGCCCCAGAGGGGTCTAACAATATCACACTTCTTTGAAGTGACCCTGAACAGGGAATATTGCCTTTAGAGTTCTGGCTTTCCTCTTTACCTTAGTATGAGGCTTTTACTAACCTTTCTGATAGGTTTGAGGATTATGGCAAGGACATTTCTAAACCACTGTTTTCTTGGGTTGAATTCCCTAAGGGAGCTGCTCTGTTGAAGAGTTGAAGTTCAGCTCTATTTATGTCGGGGGTTATACATTCCTTTCAATGTCGACTTGTCTTTAGTTGAATACAAGTCTTAGGGAAGGGAGCATGTCTGTCAGTGTCATAGGGAGGGTCATACGATGCGAAACTAACGTCTTGAAAATTGGACTTATATATCCTATTGCTGGGAAAGATTACCTTATTTCATTATTCATGCAAGAAATTAGACCTGTTGTAGGTTCAGAGGGGAGCCAGTGACTTGGCTTGACCGCCTGCAACAATCCTCGCCGCTATTTACCCGCATTAATCTTATCTACAATTCCACTATATTGGGAAACGTGGATGAGAAAGTTTGGGGACATCTTTGTTGTGCAGCTGCACCTTTGAATGGCACTCAGAGTTTATGATTAAAGGGAAACCTGAAAGGATGATCATTCCTTCTTCCTGCTTATTGAGGGGGACAGAACAATGGCCAGCACTACCATAGAAATGACAGTGACAACAGTGGTCACAATAAGTATACTTCTATTTTTGTTGACTCTTTCCCCTCTTTAATGCAAGATTTATCATTAAAGAGGACTACACAAAACATTAAGAGAATTCTGAGATGGAGTTTAACACAGGATGTTTATTTGGGGTGCACTTGGGATCAAACCCTGAGGAAGAGGATGAAAATGGGAGAGGGCAGAAGGAGAAGTCAGGCTGGGAGGGAGACCCAGTGACAGCCTCAGACAGAACTCTGAGGTTAGATGGTTCTTCAGAGCTGCCTTGCATTGGACCAAGAAGGTCAGGACTTTCAACGCCTTTATCAGTCAGCCGCTGGCCGTGGGCCACCCTACGAAGGGGCATACCTTAGGCCAGGGGCCCCTTCAGCTGCAGCAATCCCTGAAGGGGGTGCCTCTGGCAGCGTCTACATTCTCAGCAGCTGGGCAGCTGCTTCACATCTAAGTGGGCTTCTCCATTGGAACCGGAGGCAGGGTTGAGGCTGATGATACTTTTAGAGGTCACAAAATATTTTAATTTCTTTTAGAATCAGAAGAAAAAATGGATATATCCCAGCCTGGATTATATTATACAATGCAGGGATACAGTTATAATTTTTATTTATTTGTATTTGTATATATTTGTATTTCTTCATGGAGTTAGGGGCCCATGAAGGCAAAAGTACCTAGGGCTCCTGGAAATCCTAAGGCAGCCCCAATGAGTCCTTCACTGAAGGACAGCATCCTTCACGATCACTGGGGGTGGCATTTGCTTTGGGACCAGATTATTATTTTTATCCTATTAAGACATTTCCTTTTTCTCTTCCTGATTCATGAAACACTTTGATCTTTAATTTTATCAACTGCCATTGTGGCATTTATCAGCATGATGATATTGTTTTTCATCTTTGTCCGCCTGGTATTATGAATTATGTTTGTGAATTTGGCAGCGCTAAACAATCTTGGAATATGCCCCACTTGGTCAAAAGCCTTCATTCCCTTTCCTGCCACTGGATTTTATTTTCATTGCTAGTGAGGCTGATCCATGATATTCTTTCCTTGCCCTATCCCATTCAGGTTTTTGTTGTATTAGCAACTGCTTGGTTGGTAGAGTGAATTGGGAAGCTTCTCATGTATTTTGTGTGTACGTGTGTTTTTAAACAGTTTTAAAATTGTGAAAATAATTTGTTTAGCAAATGGACAAAACTTTCTCATAAAGCATAAGTGAAATTTGAGATGCATTTATCATGTAATCAATGTTTCCCAGCTTGTTCTTTAAAGTTTGTAAGAATTTGAGACCTATTTATCATGTAATCAATTCCCAGCTTGTTCTTTAAAGTTTGTAAGTCCACTTCAGCACTTCCTAAACTGTGATTCATGGAAAACTTTTTTCAAGATTTATTAAAAAAAAAGTTTCCCTGATTGAAAACTCTGGTTTAAACTAAGTTAAATCACTTTCTTTATATGATTCTCAGAGCACTTGTATACTAATAGCCTCTTCAAAAAGAACTAACATATTTATGTCACTTAAGCTTTGTGAGAGCCTAGTGTCCAGCAGAATGTAATCTAAGGAATATTATAAAATATTCATTTTCTGTCTCTTTCTTAGCTATTATGTTATAATTTCACTTCTTGTTGTCAACATGCTGACTTCTGTCTCAAAATTTTGATTTGCAATTTTTTTTTGGTTGGCTGGAAACCATATGACAAAATTTGTTAGAAGTGTGTAAAAAATAATCACACATAGATTCTTTGCAATCTCTGTGAAAGCTGAAGCACTTTTTTTTTAATGAGTAAGGTGGGTTCTATACGTACATATTGTAATTCTCATTTAGGCTACTGAGAGGTCACTTTTGCCTCCTCCTAGGCTCACAGCCATGTTCTAGACCTGAGGTGTCTGATACTATTGGCAATAGCCATGATGTCATTAAAATTAAAGTCAAATAAAATGAAATATAATTAAAATTTCAGTTACGTGGTCACACTAGCCACATTTCAAATGCTCAGTGGTCAAATGTGGCCAGTGGCTACCATATTGGATGGAACAGACAGGAAACAATTCATTGTCATGGAAAGAACTATTGTAGACAGTTGTAACAGAGAAATCTATATTTCAAACCAGAAGGTTATCTTAGAAGGTTATCTTTTTTTTTTTTTCCACTGGAGAGTACCGTTTTAGATAGTTGTTTATGACATGTAACAGAGAAATCTGTATTTTAAGCCAGAAGTTTACCTTGGAAGGTTATCTGTTTTTTTTTTTTTTTTTTTGAGATGGAGTCTCACTCTTGTTGCCCAGGCTGGAGTGCAATGGCATGATCTTGGCTCACTGCAACCTCTGCCTCCCACGTTCAAGTGATGCTCCTGCCTCAGCCTCCTGAGTAGTTGGGATTACAGGTGCCTGCCACCATGCCCAGATAATTTTTTGCATTTTTAGTAGATATGGTGTTTAACCATGTTGGCCAGGCTGGTCTTGAACTCTTGACCTCAGGTGATCTTCCCGCCTCAGCCTCCCAAAGTGCTAGGATTACAGGCATGAACCACTGCACCCGGCCCAGAAGGTTATCTATTAATGATCTTATGTTATAACCAATATTTCTGCCTCACTTATTGACATATGCTGAAGTAAGATCTCCAAGTAGAAGCAGGCAGTATTCTTTATCCAGTAAGGGATGATGTGCTTGAAATTTCCTAACAATGTTTGATGTGGATGAATTCAGCCTCAGTGAGAATTTGTTTTCTAAATGCACCAGGGGTGTGAACTTTGTCTTCCCATGAAACTATGAGGGTTTTAAGGACAAGGGCCATATCTCTGTCCCGTGGTTGTAACCCCAGGGCTACACATGTACTAGAAACATAATTGTTACCCTAACAATTAGTTTTCAGGATAATGGCGTTCAGACTTAAGGTCATCTCATTTGAACCAGAGACGACAGAACTTCAAGCAATGATAGGAATGCATAAATGGCAGGCTCTGTTGATGAACATTGACCCAAGCCTCATATCAGCATCAGAACATGGTATGGCTCATTGCTTTAATGAAAAAAAATCCAAAACTCCTTAACATGGCCTCAGAGATAGTGTGGATCTGCCCACATTCTATCTGATCTGGCAACACTCTCTTCTCTTTCCTGACCAAGCATGTCTCTTTCTAGACCTGAGGCCTGCGGGCGACATGCAGCCCAGGACAACTTGGATTTTGGCCCAATACAAATTTGCAAACTTTCTTAGACTATTATGACTTTCTTTTTTTTTTTTTTTGGCAATTTTCTTTTCTCCTTCTTTTTCTTTTTTTAATTTTCATTTTTTTTTCTCATCAGCTGTCATTAGTGGTACTGTATTTTACATGTGGCCTAAGACAATTCTTCCAACGTGGCCCAAGGAACCCAAAAGATTGGACATTCCCATTCTAGACTATCCCAGCCACACAGGCCTTCTTTCAGTTGCTTGAATGTCTGACTTCTTTCCCTGGTTCCAGGGTACAGGCTCAGCATTCCTTCCTTTTAAAGAAGGAAATGTCATTCTGATGGGACTGTCAGTTCTGTGGTTACACATCCTTTGCCAGAGGTGACAGTGTGACCTAAGATGGATCAAAGAGACTCTTTCCAGGGATTTTATGTAAAGATGCTGGGAGAGAGAAGCCCTTTTTCCTCTGACGGTGCTAGCCCTGAAGACAAAAGCTTCAAGCTGTTTGTGGCTCACCTAACCCCGGGTCTCTCTGTCTATGGCATCTAGAAAGTCATGTGCAGTAGGGGCAAAGAGGGGCATCGCTCAGAGAGAACCAAAGCTGGGTGACACAAGGGAGATAGAGGGCAGAAGGGTTTCTTAAGCCAGGCGTAAAAACACTACCTATAACAAAAAAATGGACAAGTTTGAGATATTGAAAATTAAGAACGATGCTTAAAGATACCATAAAGTAAAACAACAACAACAACCAGAGTCAGGAAAGACATTTGCAACTTCCAGACCAATATGAATCCATCAATAAGAATATGACAGACAACACAAAAGAAAAATGGGGCAAATATTTGAACATACCCTTCTCAGCGGCAGAACTCTAAGTGACCAAGAAACATGTGACAAAATGCTCTACATCATTAATAGGCAGGAAAATATACATTAAAACAATTATGTGCCCTTGGGTTGGCAAAAATTTTAAAGTCTGATAATAGCACCAAGTGTTGACAAGGACATGGAACAATTGGAATTTGAATACCCTACTGAAGATAGTGTTAATTAGTTCAATTACTTTGGAAACACTTGAGCAATATCTGATAAACTGGCTTATCCAACAAACTTTTAGCCAACTGTTTACTCCTATTTAAGTGGTATGTACCCCAGAGATGCTGGTGTACCGGAGAAAAGCTTTTGAACATGTGTACTAACATGGGTATCAACATGTGAGAATGTTAACAGCAGCCCCAAACCAGAACCAGACTTTATGAGTTTGCCAGGGCCGCCAAAACAAAGTACTTCAGACTGGATGCCCTAAGGAATCAATACTTATTGGCTGGGCACAGTGGCTCACACCTGTAATCCCAGCACTTCGAGAGACCGAGGCGGGCAGATCACGAGTTCGGAAGATCGAGACCATTCTGGCCAACATGGTGAAACCCTGTCTCTGTGAAAATACACAAATTAGGCAGGCATGGTGGTGCACACCTGTAGTTCCAGCTACTCAGGAGGCTGAGGCAGGAGAATTGCTGGAACCTGGGAGGCAGAGGCTACAGTGAGTGGAGATCGCATCACTGCACTCCAGCCTGGGTGACAGAGCAAGACTCTGTCTCAAAAAAAAAAAAAATTTGATATTTATTATCTTGCAGTCCTAGAGGATAGAAGTCTGAGATCCTGGTGTCAGCAGGGCTGGTTTCTTCCAAGTCCTCCCTCCTTGGCTTGCAGATGCCTATCTTCTCCCTGTGTCTTCACGTGGTCTTCCATCTGTGTGTGTCTGTGCTCTAATCTCCCTCTTACAAGGACACCAGTTGTATTGGATTAGGGCCCACTCCAGTGACCTCATTTTAACCAATTACCTCTTTAAAGACTCTGTCTCCAAATACAGTCACATTCTGAGGTACAAATAAAACATAAATTTTCTTAGAGATGGAAGAGGAACACAGTTCAGCTCATAACACAAAACAAATGTTAATCAACAGAATGGTTAAATACATTATATATTTAAATAAATTCATACAATGAAAATCTATTGCAGTGCAAATACCTGAACTATGGGCACTGAAAGGACATGAATGAATCTTACAAACAGTATTGAGCCAATGAAGCTGTGTCGGGCACCAATGTGTCACACAGTTTCCTCTTCAAGGAAGGGTTCCATTGTCCCAGTGGCTGGGAGTGCTGTTGGCAGCTACTGTCAGCTGTCAGCTGTCAGCCCCTCCAGGGATTGCTTTGGTTATAGAAAGCTGCCTCACCCAAGGTCAGGCTCATCTCCTAGTGGCCCACATCCACAACTCATCACTGTGGCCATCTTGGCCCAAGGTAGGGCAATTCTGGAGGGCACCATAGATCAACGAAGACTCTCGTTGGACCTGAATTGCAGCTCAACCTTTCCTGTTGCCTACTCCTTCTTTCTCCTGCCCTCCCTCTACTCCTCCTCTTCAGCTTCCACAGGTGTTGGTCCCAGAGAAGTCCTTCATAAATATCCTATCCTCTAAACTTTATCTCAGAGTCTGGCTCCTAGGTAACTCAATTTTGGATAGTTGGTTCTGGAAGTGGTTCAAAAAGGGAGGTCGCATTAGTTTTCTAAGGCTGCTGTAACAAATTGCCACACACAGGTGGCTTAAAACAAGAGAAATTGATCTTTTACAGTTCTGGTGGCTGGAAGACTATAATCAAGGTGTTGGCAGGGTTAGCTTCTTCTTCAGGATCTGAGAGAGACTCTGTTCCATGTCTCTCTCCTATCTTCTGGTAACAGCGGGCAATTCATGGTATTCCTTGGTTTGTAGACACATCTCTCTAATTTCTGCATCTGTCTTCACATGGCCTTCGCCTCTGGGTCTTCTCCCCTTGTCTTTTCTTTTTTCTTTCTTTATTTTTTTGAGACAGAGTCTTGCTCTGTCACCAGGCGTCAGGCTGGAGTGCAGTGGTGCGATCTCGGCTCACTGTAACCTCCACCTCCTGGGTTCAAGCAATTCTTCTGCCTCAGCCTCCCAAGTAGCTGGGACTGCAGGTGCACGCCACCATGACCAGCTAATTTTTGTATTTCTATTTTTTTTTTTTTTTTTTTTTTTTAGTAGAGTTGGGGTTTCACCATGGTGGCCAGGATGGTCTTGATCTCTTGACCTCGTGATCCACCCTCCTCGGCCTTCCAAAGTGCTGGGATTACAGGCCTGAGCCATCATGCCCAGCACCCCTTCTCTTTTCTTATAACGACACCAGTAGTTGGATTTAGGGCCTACCCTCATTTAAGATGATCTCATCTTGAGATCTTTAATTAAATCTGCAATGACTATTTTTCCAAATAAAGTTATTTACAGGCTGCATACCTGCAATGCCAAGGCAGCATGCTCCAGCAGGAGCCCAGAGCAGTCAGTTGTGATGACAAAATGAAAGGGACCTTTCTGTTTAGGTGGAGAACAAGACAAGGATGCATCTTAATAACACTCTAACTCGGCATTATCCTCAGAGTGGCCCAGTGTCCTAAGTGTCTAAGAAGAAAATTGTTTAAACTTCGGAAAGAATACACAGATGATCTTCAGATTGTCTTCTGAGAAAACTCAAGAAAATAAATCAACTGAGAAACATTTAGAATTAATTAAGGAATTTATTAAGTGGCTGAATTGAAAAAACTAAATCTATAAACCAAACTCTCTAGATTTCCCACCTATCAAAAGTGACTATAACAAGCAGTGGAAAAATAGAAACATAAGAAGAAAAATGAGAAGAAATATAGAGAGCATATGTGATTGTAACTCCAAACTTTTTTCTTGGGGAAGTAAAAGATTTGAAAAACTGAGAGCTATATCATACTTCTGAATGGCATGACAAAATATAGTATTGCAAAAAGGGTAATTCAGGATTACTGAATTAATTGGCCAATTAAATATTTATAACCTTTGGTTTTTAATAACTGACTCACTAATTGTAAATAATCAGTCAAGTAAAGTAGAAAAATGCAAAGAAAAATGAAATGACGATCTGAGTTTGTACCACTTAGAAATGAGTATACTCTCTCAGATAAGTCTGTCTGGAAATAACACACATAGATCTATGTTCACAAGTTTACATTAAGGGAACAATCCTAAACCTCATGTGTCAGAACTTATATTTTTCATTTCATAATATATCTGGGCATTTTCAGGTCAAATAAATATATACACATCCTCATAGAGCATCCACCTGGGATGTGCCAATACTTATATAACAGGTCCCCATTATTACATAGCATGTCCTAACCCTGGGACATTGTCATTCTTCTTCTCCATTATTAAAATAGCTGCAAACATCCTGAATAGTTTTTACATTTAACATAACCCCAATAAAGTTTCTAACAGATTTTTTAAAATGTACACTTTATTCCCGTAAGAATGGCCATAATCAAACAATCAAAAAATAAAAATGTTGGCATGGTTATGGTGAAAAGGGAACACTTTTACACTGTTGGTGGGAATGTAAACTAGTACAACCACTATGGAAAACTGGGGAGATTGCTTGAAGAACTAGAAGTAGAACTACCAAATGGTAGCATCCCACTAGCAATCCCACTACTAGGTATCTACTCAGAGGAAAAGAAGTCATTATATGAAAGATACTTGCACACACATGTTTATAGCAGCACAATTTGCAATTGCAAAAATATGGAACCAGCCTAAATGCCCATCCATCAATCAATGAGTGAATAAAGAAATTGTGGTATACATGTGTGTGTGTGTGTGTATATATATACATATATATATATGTATATATATCTATCTGCATATATACACACACATATATTTGTATATATATATAGTTCACATATACATATATGTACATATGTATATTTGTATATATGTGTACCACAATTATATATGTGTGTGTGTGTATATATATATATATATAGATCTCATGGAATACCACTCATTCATGAAAAGGAACAAAATAATGGCATTCACAGCAATTTGGAGGGTTGGAGACCATTATTCTAAGTGAAGTAACTCAGGAACAGAAAGCCAAACATTGTATGTTCTCATTCATAAGTGGGAGCTAAGCTCTGAGGATCAGCAGCTAAGCTATGAGGACAAAGGCATAAGAATGATGGGAGAGATCCAAGATGGCCGATTAACAACAGCTCAGGATTATAGCTCCCAGTGAAAGCGCGGAGAGCGAGTGGACGCCGCACTTTCAGACGAATTTTTGTTGCCCACAGACTAGGAGATTCCCGGCGGAGGAGCCACATGGGTCACCAGCGCGACTTTTTTGGCCGGCGCGGCTATTTTGCTGGCGCCCCAGCACGGCGCTTCTCGGCGCGGAGTATACGGGACGACTCCGGCTCGGCTGGTCCCGTCCCCACAAGGAGAACAGCAATTGGAAGCGCTGAGGACTGAGAG
>CAUYLG010077546.1:0-16020 GCA_963573385.1 Cacajao melanocephalus
CCATGATGAACACTGATGCAAAAATCTTCAATAAAATACTGGCAAACCGAATCCAACAGCATATCAAAAAGTTTATCCATCATGATCAAGTAGGCTGCATCCCAAAGATGCAAGGCTGGTTCAACATATGCAAATCTATAAACATAATCCATCACACAAACAGAACCAAAGACAAAAACCAAATGATTATCTCAATAGATGCAGAGAAGGCCTTTGACAAAATTCAACAGCCTTTATGCTAAAAACTCTCAATAAACTAGGCATTGATGGAACATATCTCAAAATAATAAAAGCTATTAATGATAAACCCACAGACAATATCATACTGATTGGGCAAAAACTGGAAGCATTCCCTTTGAAATCCAGCACTAGACAATGATGCTCACTCTCACCACTCCTATTCAATATACTATTGGAAGTTCCAGCCAGAGCAATCAGCCAAGAAAAAGAAATAAAGGATATTCAGTTGGAAAAAAAGGAAGTCAAACTGTCTCTGTTTGCAGATGAGATGACTGTATATTTAGAAGACCCCATGGTCTCAGTCCAAAATATCCTTAAAATGATAAGCAACTACAGCAAAGTCTCAGGATACAAAATGAATATGCAAAAATCACACGCATTCCTATACACCAATAACAGACAATGGAGAGCCAAATCATGAGTGAACTCCCACTCACAATTGAGAGAATAAAAAACCTAGGAATACAACTAACAAAGGATATGAAGGACCTCTTCAAGGAGAACTACAAACCACTGCTCAAGGAAATAAGCGAGGACACAAACAGATGGAGAAACATTCCATGCTCATGGTTAGGAAGAATCAGTATTGTGAAAATGGCCATACTGCCCAAAGTAATTTATAGATTCAACTTTATCCCCATCAAGCTACCACTGACATTCTTCACATAACTGGAAAAAACCACCTTAAACTTCATATGGAACCAAAAGAGAGCCTGCATAGCCAAGACAATCCTAAGCAAAAAGAACAAAGCTGGAGGCATCAAACTACCTGACTTCAAAATATACTACAAGGCTACAGTAATCAAAACAGCATGGTACTGGTACCAAAACAGAGACATAGACCAATGGAACAGAACAGAGGCCTCAGATGTAATGCCACACATCTACAATCATCTGATCTTCGACAAACCTGACAAAAACAAGCAATGGGGAAAGGATTTCCTATTTAATAAATGGTGTTGGGAAGACTGGCTATCCATGCACAGATAGCCGAAACTGGACCCCTTCCTTACACCTTATACAAAAATTAACTCCAGATAGATTAAAGATTTAAACATAAGACCTAACACCATAAAAACCCTAGAAGAAAACCTACGCAATACTATTCACGACATAGGCATAGGCAAGGACTTCATGACTAAAACACCAAAAGCAATAGCAACAGAAGCCAAAATAGACAAATGGGATCTAATTAAATTTAAGAGGTTCTGCACAGCAAAAGAAACTATCATTAGAGTGAACTAGCAACTAACAGAATGGAACAAAATTTTTGTAATCTACCCATCTGACAAAGGGCTAATATCCAGAATCTACAAAGAACTTAAACAAATTTTCAAGAAAAAAAACATCAAAAAGTGGGCAAAGGATATGAACAGACACTTTTCAAGAGAAGACATTTATGCAGCCAACAAACATGAAAAAAATATTCATTATCACTGGTCATTCGAGAAATGAAATCAAAACCACACTGAGATACCATCTCACACCAGTTAGAATGGCGATCATTAAAAAATCTGGAGACAAATGCTGGAGAGGATGTGGAGAAGTAAGAATGCTTTTACACTGTTGGTGAGAATGTAAACTAGTTCAACCACTGTGGAAGCCAGTCTGGCAATTCCTCAAGGATCTAGAACTAGAAATATCATTTGACCCAGCAATCCCATTACTGGGTATATACCCAAAGGATTATAAATCATTCTATTATAAAGACACATGCACATGTATGTTCACTGCGGCACTGTTTACAATAGCAAGGACTTGGAACCAACACAAATGCCCATCAATGATAGACTGGATAAAGAAATGTGGCACATATACACCATGGAATAATGTGCAATCATAAAAAAGGATGAGTTCATGAACTCATGCAGGGACATGGATGAAGCTAGAAACCACCAATCTCAGCAAACTGACTGAAGAACAGAAAACCAAACACGGCATGTTTTCACTCATAAGTGTGTGTTGAACAATGAGAACACATGGACACAGGGAGAGGAACATCATACACCGGGGCCTGTTGGGGGTGGGGGGACTAGGGGAGGGATAGCAGTGGGTAGGGTGATTGGAGAGGGATAACATTAGGAGAAATACCTAATGTAGGTGACAGGGGAATGTTTATAGCAAACCACCATGGCATGTATATACCTGTGTAACAATCCTACACAATCTGCACCTGTACCCCAGAACTTAAAGTATAATAAAAAAAAACAAAAAACTAAACAAAACCAAAAAAATAAATAGCCATCATCCTGTAGTCAATTAACGGGGAGTCACTGGCAATGGGCTCCATGTGCAGTAGCCCAGTGAGTTCACAGGACAAAAGGGACACATTAGGTTTGATGTGGAGCATGCTGGAAATTCTCTACACCACATTATATGAGATGCTGCTTCTAGAAACTCAGGGGCAGTATAGCCTATCACTTCGTTTTCTGTGTATTTCCCATTAATACACAGAAAGTGTATAATTCACAGTATACACAGAAAGTGTATACTTCATTGGAAGTATAAGTTCTCACTTCCCCACGGGAACATATGATTTGGTAATGCTGGGGCACTATAAACATGATTGGCATCATAGTATTTTATGGAATTTAAATGAATTCATAATGCATTTCTTCTTTCAAGAAGACATAAGAAGAATTGTAATGTTCATGTCACCAAAGAACTAATTACTTCATATAACTTGAGTCACATGAATTATCAGTGGACACAAAGAGTCCAATATCTATATACACCTCCCTGCATGTACATACTCATGCACTTGTGCATACAAGTACACACTGTCAGGATAAGTTATAGGAAAAATACAGCAGCCTTTCTAAGGAAAGATGCCCAAATCTGAAATTTTATCTCAGAAGAAAATAATAGCAGTTTCCACTCATATTACTTCTTCAGTAGTTATACTTGCACACAAATTAGAGCAGGCAACATGCCCACAGGGGCCCAACCTGCTTGGAACTAACCCATTTAGTACTTTCAGAAATAGATTCAGATCAAACTACCTACTAATTCAAGGGAAGAGGTACACAAAACACACACACACACACACACACACACACACACACAAAGTGTTAATGGAAAGAGATCATAAAGGATTGCACTATCTGGCAAAATGCCTCACCAAGAAACCCACACACCAATAAATACTCTAAAGCAGCTGAGTTAGACTAGATTTGGTTTCCATGGCAATAGATACTGAATGGAGGTCTGCTACCACCTATCCTAAAAAGAAGGATCAGAAATCAGTAAAATACTTCATTTAACAATAAAATATAATTATCAAAACCAATCACAATTGCACTCACCACTGTCAAAAATAACTGTTATCTGCAATTACGGATTTTTACCCTGATTGAAAACAGAACGAAAGGAGGAATTTACAAGTCTCCAAATAGCACAGTAATTTCATGTTGAACCCCAACAGACCTACAAAAATAACAAACAGATGATTTAGGGCTGACCCCAAGCCATTATGCCTGAATTTTGCCACCATGAACAGTGCTTAGCAAGCATCAGAAGGGGCTATAACAATGCGGTCATCTATAGCCATGGTCTTCAGAATGTCACAATTTCCCTGTAAAGAATGACCTAAGGGTTGCAAGGCTGTTGCCAACAAATGCTTTAAGCAGGAAGCACTTCTGACTATTTCTTTGCTAGAACTAAAATTTAACTGTTATGAGGATCAAACAACAAAGATATCATGCACTCATAGCTAGCAGATATTTTCCCAATGACTTATTAGTCGACTTTAACTTCTTGTACTTTTCTCTCAGAGATATACTGGAGAAGACTATATCCTAAGAACAGAGTTCTAGAACATCTCAAAAATTTATCTGGCCTACTCTACAGAAATCACTTAAATCTAATTTAACAACATGTACAAAGTAAGCGTGCATTCTTTCAGAGGCAGGAACCAGGGAGAGTGGTGATAATTATTTACAATTAACTGTATCACTTACTTAGCTTTCAATGATTCACTACATACTTGGTCTATGTCTGGCATGCTGTGGACACTCAGTACACAAAAATGGAAAATAGGAAACCTTTCCCTCAAGAGTTTACAGTCTAGCAGAGACTTAGGATGAAATCAGAACTTCTTCATGTGGCCTTCAAGGCCCTCTGGAATCTGGGATTGAGGTCTTCTGCCAGTTCTTCAGTGTCATCTCCCTTAACTCCCCTGACCATGTTCTAGCCATTACTGTTCTTTCTGGGCTCTCTTCTTCCAGTTTTCCCACACTGTTCTCTGTGCCTAGAGTGGTTTTTTTCTGTCTCTTCATCTGGATGTCTCCTAGTTATCTGTCAGGTCTCAATTTATGCATCACTTTCCAGTGCTGTTAGGTTCTCCTATCATACGTTCTCATGGTTTCATATTCTTCCTCTATAATAACTTCTCACTTTAATGGTTTTTGTTTTCAGTTGTCTACCAAGCTCAGAAAGGCTTGTAACTTACTCTTCCAAGTTATCTTGTATCCCCAGATGTAAACACTGGGTCTGGCACAAATCTCAAGTATTTGTTGCATGAATGAAATTGCTGTGCGATAGCTGAGCAAAGAACTGCTAATTATGATAACATGGCATGACATTCAGCTCAGAGATGCTGCTGCTGCTAATACCAATGTCTATTGTGATGTAGCAATGTAGCTAAACTGATTATGAATTAATCTGAATGCCTTTTATGGAATGCAGACATTTCTATAGCGCAGGACCTATATCTAGTTAATTCACTTTCTACCCAGCAAGACTGGCTAAAACTTCTGATGGCTTAGTAATAACTACAGTAAAAACACAAAAATTAGACTTCAGATATTTGGAATTCATCATAATTCTCAGAGTGGGCTGAAGTTTCTATGCTTCCTTAGTTATAAATGTTTACTAAGCAAATGGTGAGGTGAGTGACTTTAATAAGCAGAAGAGTTAGCTATGTTCTCAGGTATAATATATAGAACATTTAACCATGAGTCAAAAAGTTGATTCTTTTACTAACTCTGCCATTAGCTAGCTTTCATGGACCTCTCTGCATCTGAATCTCCTCACCTGTAAGGTGAACAGGTCTGACCCTATGATCTCCATAAAGCCCAAGCCTTCCCAGAGTCTATGAAAAAAACACATCTAATTAAAAACAAATGGTTAATAGGCTAATTATTTTAGGTAATCAAGTCTCCAAGGGCTTTTAACACAACAAACATATCCTGAAAAGCAGTTACAATAATTTTTGTTTGTTTGTTTGTTTAGATGGAGCCTTGCACTGTCAGCTGGGCTGGAGTGCAATGGCACCTTTTCTTATGTGTTTTAGCTACCTGAATATTTTCTTTTGTAAAGTGCCTGCTCATGTCTTTTGCTCACTTCTCTTTTGGGATGACTCTCTTTTACTCACTGATTCCTGTGCTTTTGTTATATATGCAAGTAAGTTCTTTGTTGAATATACGTATTGCAAGTATCTTCTCTCAGTCTGTGTCTTATTAACTCTCTTAGCAGTGTCTTTTTATAATTAGAAATAAATTATTTTATTGAAATCTAATTTGTCAATCTTTCCTTCGTGTTTAATGCTTTCTGATATTAAGAAATATTTGTATATCAAAAGGTCATAAAGATATATCACTGTTTCTTTTAGAAGCTTTATTGCTATGCCTTTTAGTTTGGTAGAAAGTAGAGGGTCAAGATTTGATTTTTTTATATGACTTTCTAATTGATCCAGTTGGAAGGATAAATCTTCTTGATAAGTCATCCCTTCCACAGAGCATCACCTTTATCATAAGTCAAATGATAGTATAAGTGTAGGTATGTTTCTGTACTTCCATTCTACTTCAGTGGTTTATTTCCCTATCCATATGTGAAAATCACATTGTGTTAATTACTATAATGTTAAAAAAAAAAAGTCTTGATAATTAACAGTTTTTTAACTTTGCTCAACTTCGTCAAGATTGTCCTGCTATTCTTGGCCCTTTGCATCTCCATATAAACTGAGAATTTACTTCTCAGTTTCCAATAACAAATAAATAACTTATTGGAATTTGATAGTAATTAAGTTGAATCTATAGTTCAATTTAGGAGAGTTACAACATCATTACAATACGGAGCATTCCAATCTATGAATAATCTATATATCCTTCCATGTATTTAGTTATTTAGTTTCTCTCAATGCTATACATTTTTTCTGTACAGAGGTTTTACAAATATTTTGATAGACTTATTCCTAGGTATTTGCTGTTATTTATACTACCTTAAATTTTATTATTCCTAAATTTTATTTTCTACATGTTGCAGGCATATATAATAAAATTTATTTTGCAGAGTCACTTTATATAAAATGATCATGCTAAATTTACTTACTAATTCTGTAAGTTTGCTAGTGGATTTTCAATCATATCATCTATGAATAAGAATTTAATTCTTTTTTACTCGGTCCTTTATACCTCGTACTTTTAAGTTTCATTTTCTCTTGCATTTCCATGTTTCCATTAGGGAGCATTTTATTCTGCATGAAAAATTCACTTCAAAATTTCTTTTACCTCAGGTCTGCTGGAACAACTGTCTCAGGTTTTGTATTGTCTGGAAATAGATTTATTTCATCTTATTTTTCACTTTTCATTCAAGTACAATATGCATATAAAAAAGTGTACATATCATAATTTTATAGCTGGATGAATTTTCACAAACCAATCATACTGCTGCAACTCCCTCAAGAGTAATTGTGATCCTGACATCTAACAGCTTAGTTTTCCCTGTTTGAACTTTGCATAAAAAATGCAAATATGTATTTTTTTGCATTGGCTTCTTTTACTCAACATTATGTTTGTGAGATTCATCCATAGTGTTGCTTGTCATGTCCTATATCCCCATTTCTGTTTAGTCTTCTTTTATGATTATATTTGGATAGATTCCAGGTTTTGAATCTTTGGATGATACAGCTCTAACCAATTATATACATGTCTTTTGGTAGCTAAAGGCAGTCATCTCTGTTGGCTTTATTATTTGGAATGGGATTTCTGGGTTATAGAGTATGCATAATTTCATTTTTCAAAACACATTTCCAAAGCAAAAATACTAATTTATACCCCCAGCAGCAGAAACGCGAGTACCAATTTTTGCCATTCTCGTCAACATCTAGTGCTTACCATCTTTTTCATCTTACTCATTCTGGTGGTTGTGTAGTAGTAGAAGATAGCAGCTATAATTTGTATTTCCCCAATGACAAATTCAGATGAACATCTTTTCATGTGTTTCTTAACCACTGGGAAGTTTCTGCTTGAATTGTTTTGTTTTTGCCTATTTTTTAAATTGGGTTCTATTTCTTTCATCTTGATTTATACAAGCTCTTTACATGTTCCAGATGTGGGTCTTTTATCAAATACATGTGTAGGAAACATATTCTTTGTGAAAATGTGCTATTAAGAGAGTATAGACACAATCCATAGAGTGTATATCCTTTCTGTATGTATATCTTTAGTCTGTAAGATTTTTTCTAGTTTAAAATTTTTCATTTTATTTTTTACTTTTTAAAATATTTTGATAAAAATGAAGACACAGACATCAGTCTAACCCTACACAGAGTCAAGTGTCTATACTTTATGGATTGTGTCTATACTCTCTTAATAGCACATTTTCACAATCAAAATCTTAATTTCAGTAGAGTTCAATTTACACTTTTTTTTCTTTAGGATTAACATATACTATAGCTCATTGTTAGCAGATTAAAATATACTCATGCACCGCATAATATTTCAGTCAATGATGGAGCACATATATGACAGTGTTCTCATAAGAGTATAATGGAGCTAAAAAATCCTATCACCTAGTGACATCACAGCCGTAACATTGTAGCACAACCCATTACTCACGTGTCTGTGGTGATGCAGATGTAGACAAACATACTGCACTGCTACTTGTACAAAAGTCTAGCACATACAATTATGTAGAGTATATAATACTTGATGTGGATAATAAATGACATTAACTGGTTTACATTTTTACTATACCTTTGATCATTATTTTAGTGTATACTTCTTCTACTTACACATATAAAAAAGTTAACTATAAAACAGCCTCATCAGGTCCTTCAGGAAGTATTCTAGAAGAAGGCATTGTTGTCATAGGAGATGACAATCCCATACATGTTACTGTCTCTGAAGACTTTCTAGTGGGACAAGATATGAAATGAAAGAATGAAATTGATGATCTTGACCCTGTGTAGGGTTAGACTAATGTCTGTGTCTTTTTATCAAAATATTTTAAAAAGTAAAAATTAAATGAAAATGTTTAAACTAGAAAAAAAACTTATAGAATAAGGATATACATACAGAAAATATTTTTTACACCCATACAATGTGTTTGTGTATCAAGCTAAGTGTTGTAACAAAAGAGACAAAAAATTTTCAACCATTGGGGAAGACAGTGTGGCGCTTCCTCAAAGACCTAGAAATAGAAATTCCATTTGACCCAGCAATCCCATTACTGGGTATATACCCAAAGGATTATAAATCATTCTATTATAAAGACACATGCATAAGTATGTTCATAGCAGCACTGTTTACAGTAGCAAAGACCTGGAACCAACCCAAATGCCCATCGACGATAGACTGGACAAGGAAAATGTGGCACAGAAACACCATGGAATGCTATGCAGCCATAAACAATGATGAGTTTGCGTCCTTTGTAGGGACGTGGATGAATCTGGAAACCATCATTCTCAGCAAACTGACACAAGAACAGAAAAGCAAACCCCGCATGTTCTCAGTCATAGGCGGGTGATGAACAATGAGAACACATGGACGCAGGGAGGGGAGCATCACACACTGGGGTCTGTTGGAGAGGGCCAAAGGAGGGACAGCAGGGAGGGATAACATGGGGAGAAATGCCAGATGTAGGTGACAGGGGGATGGAGGCAGCAAACCACATTGCCATGTGTGTACCTGTGCAACAATACTGCATGATCTGCACATGTACCCCAGAACCTAAAGTACAAAAAAAAAATTTTAACAAGATCTAAAAGTTTGTAAAGTAAAAACATTACAGTAAAGTAAGGTTAATTTGTTATTGAAGAAAGAAAATTATTTTTTATAAATTTAGTATAGCCTAAGTGTACAGTGTTTATAAAGTCTACAATAGTGTACAGTAATGTCCTAGGCCTTCACATTCACTCACCACTCACTCATTCATTCACACAGAGCAACTTTGAGTCCTGCAAGTTCCATTCGTGGCAAATGTCTTATGTAGGTGTACCATTTTATAATATTTTATACCGTATTTTTGCTGGACCTTTTCTGGGTTTAATACACAAATATTTACCATTGCAGTACAATTGCCTACAGCATTCAGTAAAGTAACCTGCTCTCCGTGTCTGTAGTCAAGCAGCAATAGGCTCTACCATATAACCTAGATGTGTGTAGGCTATACCATCGAGGTTTGTGTAAGTACACTCTGTGATGTTTACACAACGATAAAATCACCTAATGACACATTTCTTAGAATGCATCCCCATGACTATCCACTTAATTGATCTTATATCCTACAACCTCTCTGACTTTTCTATTTCTAGAATCTTTTTGGTACATTTTATTGCATTTTCTACATACACAATCATGTCATCTGCAAATAAGGGCAGTTTTACTTGTTCTTTTCCAATATGATGCCTCTTATTTCATATTCTTGCCCTGCTGCACTGTTTGGGACATCTGAAACAATGTCAAATGAAAGTGGTGAGAGTAACTGTTTCTTCCTGATCTCAGGGAGAAATTATGCAGTCTATCTCCATTATATTACATATGATGTTAGGTGTACATTGTTAGTATTGAGGCTATCCCAGAAGAATTGGGGTTGGAGAGAAGGGAATGGAGTTGTAAGAAAAACTGAGATGCTGCATTCAAGGAGAGGGACACTTAGAGATACTGTAACTTGGGAATTAAATGTTAATGCTGCATTCTTTTTACTTACAAAGTGATGAAGATATTCTGAGAAAATAGGAACAGCTTAGTAGGTAACTAAAATCCATGGTTTGAGTTGAGAGAGAAAATCTAGAAGTATTTCACAGCCACTGAGTGTTGACTGGCTAGATTCAACTGGAACAAATAATTACCAATAAAAAAAGACTCTGTGAACTCAACCAGAATCTGTCATCCTCTAGAAATATATCCAAGGAATAGAAGGGATTGTGAGATATTCATCTGCAACCTAGACATCATCCTTCACTGAGTTTCTTGAGCAGAACACTCTGATGTAGACAGTGCTTCAGGAATAACCCTTGGGTACCAATCACCTGTTTATGTCTTACATTCGGGGTGTCATTATCATATGAATTGTACTTTTAATTCCATAAAAGCATATTCAGTTTGAGGTTCTTTTAGGTTGATGTCTCCTACCTTGCCTCTCAATGGACACTATCATTTTATTCCTCCTTACCTTACTATAGAAAACTACAATTTAATAAAAGCTTTAATTCACATTATACTTTAACCCTGAGCTATTCAACAATGCTTTGACGTTGGTAAGGCGGTATCATTAGCATTTCTTTAGATATGCGGGAATGGGCAAGGAAGCTTGAGTGTTTTGTTAAGGTCACAGGCTAATAAATGAAATACCTAGGATTAAAACCCAGATAATCTGATTCTAAATCCAGTTCTCTTTTCAATACATTATACTCCTTAATACCTGTTCAAAAAAGAGACAGATTTAGAAACACATTTTATCCAAGGATTTTTCAAAAAGGTTTAAATCTATTTCGCAAAAATAAAATCTGGTAGCTTCTACTATATTCCTTACTAAGGGCCAGGAAATACGTTAAGCATTTTAGATACATTATATCCTTTACTTTCTTCAATAACCCTCTTAGGTAGATATTGTCCTTATTTAACAGGTGAAGACAATGTAGCTTATGATGGCAAAGAACTTTCCCATGGTCACAAATAAATAGTGAAAGCAGTAGCAGCCCTTCACCAGACTTCCTAGATAAATAAACACATTGACTTATGCTCTGACACCATGTTGGAACATACAATTCTTATTGTATTCTGAAGGGTTTATATTGTCATATTCAATGCTCAAATATTTGAAGGGCATCAAGCTGAATATGCATGGCTCCAGAGAAGAACAATAGGACTAGCATAAAGAAATTGCAGTCAGATTGTGCTTCAACATAAGAAATAATCTTTTTAATAATAACATCTGTTTGCAAAATGAAGAGATCGCGTTCTATATCTTGTTCTTAGGGATGGCTACATAGGCAGATATACTTATCGAAACTCTAATTGTAACTTCAGATCCGTGCATTTCATTATATTTAAATTTAACATCAATTTCTTTAAAAAATAAAGAAACTGCTTCGTGTGATAATGAGCTTCACTCAGAGATTTAATGATAACCTGCCAGAGACAGAAAAAGGAAGATTTCTGAATTAATTGTAGAGGTGATACCGGACAGTTATCTTCATACTCTTCCAAACCTAAGACCTTATAATATTTTCATTGGCATATACAAAAGAGGATTTCAGGTCACTTGCAGATCTAAAACTCTTCAGTTTTTTTTTTATTGAACACTTTTTATACCATATTGTCTGTTCAAACATATAATGAGTTTCCAGGTAAGTTGCCTTGTGAGGATGTTTCAAGTACTAAGAGAAGAACCAGTGATGAGCCTGTGATGTCACTTGGTAAGCTAGCCTTTCACCTTCCTAGAGACCTCCCAGAGTGGATTTTCCAAATCAACTTCCTTAGTCAATAGCTTCAGCCTTAAAGACCCAGAAAAGTAGTTTTGTCTGTATATCAGAGCATGTCACAATAACAAAGTTTACAAGGCTAAGAACATTGTCTTCACTATTTTTAAATGAGAAGTAAATTTTTCAAAGATATCACACCCATTGGATCCTCACCAGTATTTCTTATGGCATGTCAATAGATTATAATCAGAGTGTTTATAAATAATCATGAGGTCAAAACAAAGGGTGTTGTATGACTCAAAATTGTAATGGCATATTTGGGCAGCTTAGCTTTCAATCAGGTTGTGATTCCTAGGGAAAATCCTGACTCTAAAACAGATTTGAGTATGTTTGTTGCCCTGGTTTGTTATGGATTAATATTTTAGTTTATCTAACAGGGAACTCGTTTTCTTTTTTTCCAAGTTCCTACTGAGGATTGTAGTCCTCATACTCTACAAAAGATGAAATAAAGTTAAAACGATATAAAATATCCAGAGTACTCTGTATGGTCTAGGAAATGTAAAACCATAGAAATGACATAGCCCTTGTATTAAGGATACTTGAAATATGATAATAAAAACTGAATGGATGACATGTAATCAACAGACAGAGATGGTGCTGAAATCAGTCCCTACTTGCAACAGAATGATAGAAAATGGAAATAAGGCTTACTGTGGCTCCATTTGAATTCCATCTATTCTTCTACAGGAACATGTGCCTACATTTAGTTGACTCTCTTCATTTCCTTTGCATGTGCACTCTCTCAGCAGCAGTCAAATACTCATTAATTGTTGTCTATGCCAGATTCCCTGTGTCTCACAATATGTTTGACTATGAGCAATGCCAAATTAGAACATGGACACTGGAGGTAAATGCTTTTGGAGAGGAGAGAGTTCTTCATTTTCTTATGTCAAAATAGCCTAAGAATGAAATACTTGTTGAGTGCCTAATTTAAGACTGGCCTCATTCTAGACATTTTAATCTTATTCAATCCTTATATGGTATATCATATATTATCTTGACTTTATAGAGGCAAAATTTGAAGTAAGGAAGATCATCTGAGTAATTGATAATTGCATAACTGGTGATAAGAAAAACTAGTATTTGAACCTAGTCTGTCTGATTTGAATGTTATCCTGACTCTCTTGCCATCTTCTTACAGTAAAATATTTTGCTTCTTAAGAAGGGAAAACCCATTGCTCCTTCAGCTGCCTGAAAGCTTTCTCTGGCACATACTGAGGAGTTATGCACATATAAAAGTGACCAGAATCATCATCCACAACCATTCACTCCCAACCACTAAAATTGCTGTATAATGAGATGGCAAATCTCTAAAGTATAATTACATGGTATTGAGTAAAATTCTAAATTGTAATTAGACAACATTGGGTAGAATTCTATGAATATTCTCAGCTGTGCCATAAAAACTTTACAAAGCAAAGGAAGACATAGATCTCAAGTGCCAGCTGCTGCCTTTTGGGGAAGCCGCCTGCCATGGCCACTTCTCCAGAGAGCTTCCCAAAGAAAGAATGCCAAGCTTGCAAAGGCCAAATCAACACTGGGCTGTTTCAACAACCAACATGTCTGATAGGTCTCCCAGTGTCTAGGAATAAATTATCCAGGAAAGGCATCTTTTCATTCCACAGACATTAGTAAACACCTACCCAAAGCTAGTGTTTTTTCTAGGTGCTGGGTCTGAGATACATTCGAGACATTCCCTTTCTGAAAGATGGATTTATTTCTCTTTTACTGTAGTCAAGTGCACTTCATCCAGCCTACTCCCTGCTGATTGATTCAGAATTAAAATTAACACAAATTCCTGCCCTTGTAGAGCTGACATTCTAGAACAGATGAACAAATAAACAAAATGTTTATTATGTCAGACGTTATTGGTACTAAGGGGGATACTGATGTGATTACATCACTCTCCACAGCATGAATGGGCAAGAGAGTCCTGAGGATGAAGAAATCCAAAAATTTAGGACTTCACTAAGTAATCAATGTAAGCAGAGATGGGGGGAGGTGGTTAAGTAATCCTGAGGGTCCCAATGCTGTTATGGTGCAAGGCCTTGAGTTTTGAAGGGTGTTGTTGGATACATGCAGAGATTTGGGACCCTCTCTTTATGTCTGACAATGGCATTAAAGATGAGAAAAGCAATAGTTTTACATGGGAAAAATGGAGTTCCACTTGAGAAGAAAAAAGTATTTGAGAATATAGGAATATATTATCAGCTAATAAATTCTATTAGTCCATTATAAATCTTGTATCACTTTCAAAATGATATCACACTAGCCCAAGTATCAATACATCAGTGGAACAAATTTGATAGCCCCATAATGTATTCAGAATACACGAGAACTTATAATTTTTTACTGAAGTAGAATCTACATACAACAAAGTGTCCAAATGTTAAATATGCAAATATCTGTATCTGTTTACCAACACACACATGAAGATATGGGACATTTTTAGCACCAGCAGTTTCCATCATGCCCATCCTCAGTCAATACACTGTTCCTACAACGATGATCACTGTTCTGGCCTCTAGCACCATTGGCTTTGCTTATTCTTGAACCTCATATATGTGGCTTTAAATAGTACATACTCTTTTGTATTAGTACTCTTCCACTAATCATCAGGTCTGTAAGATTCATTCAATTGATGCATAAAGCAGTAGTTCGCTTATTTTTCATTGTTGTGGTACATAACACTACATACATATGCCACAATTTAGTGAATCTATTATTTCGGTTGTTTCTAGTTTAGAGCCATTATATAAAGCATTGCTATGAACAGTTTTTCACATGTCCATTAGTAGATATTTGCATTCATTTGTTGTTATTGTTGTTGTTGTTAGTACGTAGCCAGGAACAAAATTGTTGGGACATACAGTACTCACATTTTGCTTTAGTAAAGAGTGCCAAAGGTTGTCCAAAGTCCTTGTACAAATTTAAATTCTCACCAGTGAATTATTTAAGTTCCAGTTGCTCCACATTATCACCAACACTTGCTATTTTCATGTATTACGTTCAGCCATACCAGCAGGTGTTCTACATAAGGAGGAAATTAAAGGCTAATCAATAATTTCCATAGCACTTTCCATCATGTCATAAACTATACATTTTCATTGTTTGTTTACCTCTTTTCCCCTCCCTCACCCTATGCATATTACAGTGTAATCTCCACAGCAGCAGGATTTGTTTTGTTTACTGCTGTATCACCCACTAGAGTGATGCATGGCATAAAGTAGGTGCTTAACAAGTGAATTTATAAATAAATGATTCTGGGAATATGGATAATTAAGTAACTCCAAATCAGAGATTTACCAAAAAAAAAATCAAATATTTGAATAAAGTTTACATACAGAGATAATCACCTTAGTATTTTTTACAATAGTACCAAATTGGAAACAGCCAAAACATTCAATGATTAGTGAATGATTAAATGCGCTAAGGTACATAATATGCAAAAATAATGTGACTTTTCAAAATAAGCTTTCAAAGACTATGCAATCCATTGGTGTGCATTCCTCAATTATATTATTATAAGAATATGTTTTATATGTGTGTGTAAGAGAGTATATGTTTAAGGAAGGAGAGAAAGAGAGACATTAATAATGTTTAGAGAATGGTTCTTTCTGGGTGACCAAATCACAAAAAGATTTTTTTTCTTATCTTTTTCTGTATTTTCCTGAATCTCTAAAATAAGTATGTGTTTCCATTAGGGAAAGATATAATTGTTTAAAAAATGATATACTGGCAACGTTGGAGAAGGCTCATTCCTCCCAGATCTCTCTTACAACTAAAAGTCACTGGACGTATCACAACAAACAAAGAGGAAAACTCTGAAAGGCAGAGATGGCAGACTGCCTAGGAACCTTGAGCCTTAAGGAAGGATGTAATGGCAAGTCTCCAGGGTTTCCTTATAACTTTCCATATATCCATAGCAGAGAGTTCTACAAGCCTCCTACTTGGATCTGCCAATGGGCACAGACCAAAAAAAAAAAAAAAAAAAAAAAAAAAAAAAAAACAAAAAAAAACCAAGAAAAGCATATTATTACTAAATAAAAAGAAAAGGAAAATGGGGCTTAACA
>CAUYLG010077547.1:0-47946 GCA_963573385.1 Cacajao melanocephalus
CGTTGGTGATTAGTGGAGATCATGCCATTGCATACCCGCATGGGCAACCTCTCAATACTACATATAAAATAAAAAAAAAAAAAAAAGTATACTTTGAAAGCTCCTGGTTGCATAGATTTCTCTTTTTTTCCTGGTGCTCAATCTTGGTACCTAGAGCTGTAGGAGGGTGTTGCTTTTGGCAAAGGATGTGGCCAACAGAAGCATGTGTATCCTCCTTCTATGTGTTCCTTCATTGCCATCTAAACCTCAAGGGGAACATTGTATCTTATAGACTAGAGAGATGCTCATTGATGACACAGTGCTATTCAGCCTAGACTTCAAGTCTGGTGGCAACAAATCCTAGTAATGTGATTTGTGGCAAGTTGGCTAACCTTTCTAAGTTTCAGTTTTATTTTTGTGAAATAGACACAATTTTAGCTAATTTCAAGGTTATTACAAGAATTATGTCAGAAGCTATATATCTAAAAATAGCAAGTTTTGGCCAACACTAGTTCGCATTTCCTTCTGTAAGTAGGTTTCCCTGCTTTCTCCTCCTACGAGCCCCTTTGACCTTCAGTTATACTCATCTTACTCCTGTTCTACTCTCACCTGTTTTGAGGAAATAATCTGATTAAACCCCTCACTCTAGATTGAGACCATACGTACCACCTCCAGGTATTCCCCATAGCACCATAACAGCCAGCATGATGCCTTATGCTCAGTTGATTTGGTTTATTTTAAGTATAATCAGCAACTTCACGTGTTACTCCTCCCAAGGGTGTTTGAACAATAAACAAAGGGCTAAACCAGTGGTTCCCAACTTTTTAACACAAAGGAGCCCTTTATTATTTTTTTTTTCCTATGGGCCTTGTGTTTTGGAAGTTTCCATCTACTCAAAACACTGCATGTATTAAGTAATAATTTGTTTTCCCCTTTTATAGCTAAAAGACCTGAGTTTGTAATTAAAAAATAAATACAGTAAAGATCAGGATTAGCTTATTTGTATAATGAGATGATTGGTGTTTTGGTGACCTTTTGTAGTTTTATTGCAGGTAAATATATTTCCATTAGGCTTTTAGAAATCATAAACATAGCTCACAGAGCACTGTTAGCACCTTTGTCAATTACTGGGGATCCTATTTTCTCCTATTGGAAAATGTAGTTGTATACCAAAAAAAAAAAAAAAAAGTGTGTAAAAGGAAATTTTGGTACCGATAACAAAGCATGAGAGAGGTATGTATGCCTGCCTGTGTGGCAGGGGGAGGGGTAGGAGGGGCATAGCACCTTCCCATTCACTTCCTATATGTGCTTTTCAGTCACAGCTCACAGATGAAACCATCTGTTCGTCCCTGTGCGTAAGAGTAGCTCTAGTGGTAGTGATCTGGATTAGAATATTCAAACTTCTTATTACCACTCACTGTTGCTATATAAATATTGTGTAGCATGCCTTTTCATGGTTAATGGGAATCTGACTATAATTTATAGTAAAAAAAAATCTCAAGGTGGAATTTTTGTTTAGTTATTAATCAGCTATGTGACCTTGCGAAAGTTATCTTCTCTGAACCTCAGTGTTATCATCTGAACTTGAAATCATTCAAATCTTAAGAGGAATGAATCTATGGATAATTGTCTAACAGGTAGGCAACCAATTCCTTTCTCTAGTTCTGAAATGGTAAATGGGTTTAGTTTCCTGATTTGACGACTATAGTGTATTGGATTTGGCTTCTAGAGCCCAGTGTCTTTAAGGATCTGGAGCCACATAAAACCTCAGTGACAAAGTGTGCCACAGCTGATGAGTAATATCTGCTGTGGTCCTGGCAGTAGGAATCACTGCACATGTGCCGTAGTTTTGCCAGCCCAGCCCTAAGTGCTCCAAAGTCTCCCCTTGCATTCTGTCAGACCATCATAATGCTCTTTACCTTGATGATTTGTTTCAGCTTCTTAAAATTTGCTTTTTTTTTTGGAGACAGAGTCTTGCTCTGTTGCCCAAGCTGGAGTGAAGTGATGCCATCTTGGCTCACTGCAACCTCTGCCTCCCAGGTTCAAGCAATTCTCATTCCTCCGCTTCCTGAGTAGCTGGGGCTACAGGTGTGTACCACCACACCAGGCTAATTTATATATCTTTAGTAGAGATGGGTTTTGCCATATTGGCCAGACTGATCTTAAATTCCTAGCCTCAAGTGATCCACCCGCCTTGGCCCCGCAAAGTGTTGGGATTACAGCCGTGAGCCACCATGTTGGGCATAAAATTTGCTTTTATCAAATGTCCTCTGACCATCAGCCTTCATCAAAGGTTATTGAGAGCCACCTCTTTGAAGCTACTTGTATTTACTTGCTCAGATGTTATTGGGATATTGTTATATGACATTGTCTTTCAGAAGACTCACAAGAAATGTATATTATTTCGGTACTTTAATTATGGTGCTCCTGAGCTGGTTTTTGATTTATTCATTTATTACACAAATATTTATTGTCTAGTATAAAGAACACATTATTGCATACATTTTCTAGAAGATCCAGTAGAATCTGTGACCCTTACAACTGCTCCTGTGTTCCTGTTTTCTAGGAAGCTCAAATCCAGATGTGACCTCCCCCCTCCACATCTAGCAACTGTATAGTATGGCATCGTGCACATTATGTGTAGTTCTCTCACTTCTAGCTTTATCTTTCTTACCTTTGCCTTTCTTTTTGATCCATTCACTCATTTGGTTTTTTAAAATTTGTTTGTTTTAAGTGTGTGTGTGTGTGTATATATATATATATATATATACACACACACATATATATGCTATATATCTTTTTATTTAATGAAAGGTTAAGCATAAGCAAATTAATGAATATGTAAATCTTTTGAGGTTGAGGTTAGAAATGCACTCCTTCCCCTATTTATTAAAATAATTAGTAATTAAAGAATAATCTATGTAAATCACACTTACCCATAAAGTTCTATCTGAATTAAATAATTATAAATAAGAGCAGCTATGATCAGATTTGCACAGTTTAGTTTTCCATATTTGTCTTTCGCAGTGCTGAAAATAGAAGGCTTTAAAAGTTTCTTACCTCATGCTGTTGGATCAAGAAAAGCTTGACATCACTGTCAAGCTAGATTGAGGTCCTTATGGGAAACCATTTGAAATGAAGCCAGTGTGAACCCATCCTAAGAATGTCAGTCTGAGGCATGGTATCTGCTTATGGATTATATTTATTTATGTGCTCCAAATTATTAGCATGGTGATCTTTCTTTCTCCTGTGGCTACTAATGAAAACATTTTATTATACGTGTTTCAGTGTCTAGAGAATTTCAGTCTTGCATTCTGCCTGTTCTCTTGCTATCGGCTCTGTAAAGTGAAGGAAGAAACCCCTAGCAGCACATACTGCAGGACTGATGCCTAAAATCTGCACAACATGCTAAGTCTCGGAGCCAACTTGGATTGGATGCTATGATCCTAGTTTTTTTGTTTTTTGGCGGAGGGAAGGGGGGCAGTTCTCTCCCTCCCTTTAGTAAATCTGAAAGAAGAATAAAGAAAAATCATCAGTGTTAAGTGTGTTTGCTCAACTCAAAAATAAGACAAGGGGCTGCATATCTTTGTACACGTATATGTATATAAGAGAGGGTACAAAAAGCATACATTAAAGATATAAAAGCAGAACTTGATAACCCACTAATGGTGGCTAAGCAATGGAAACACTATTAATCTTGGTAAGTTTCAGGGTGCTGTTTTGCCTTTCTCTAAATTTTTCTTGGAGCTACTCACTTTTTGTTACCTGAGATTAAAATATTGCAAAATAAGCAACACTGTGACATGATTTTGGATGAGGATGGCGTCAGACCACTGCATCCAGCTGACACCTCATAGCAAGTGCTAATAAGCTGTACTAGGCCAAAATATTCAGTTTTCTACTGTTTGCAAAAAAATTTCATGGCAGTTGCCAAAGTTATGAGTGGTCATTATCTCACTTAAATGTTTTGTCCAGAGTAGGGTGGGTCTGGGAACTCAGTGACCTGAACATTGCCTTCCATGACACTTCTCTAATAATCAACATAGGTGCACTTGGGAAATAATCTCTGAAAAATAATAGCCTTTTAAAGTAATTATTGTTCGTGCATCAGGACAGAGGTTTAGGTTTGTCCTCTAGCTGTCACTTACGGTATGTCTGTTTCTCTGCGTATACAGTTAAAAACACACATACATATACATGCCTACACACATGCATGCACACATTTTTGCAGACTCATATATCAATGGCTGCAGTCTAAGGTCGCCTATCTGTAAACTACATTGGAACTATTAGCAAACCATTATGTGTTTCATTGATTCACCAGCATTCATTGCGCACCTCAAATGTCTGATACTGCACTGAGCAGCAGAAATACTAGTAGGATTAGTAAAACACAGGTTTTCAGGTAGACCAGGGTATTGTGTGGAGATAGACATGTTAATAGAGTAAACTCAATGTAAGTTATGTAACAATTTGAATTGGGTATATGTAAAAAATATATATATATAATAATAGTGGCTTTGACACGTAAAGGATTTATTCTCTCACACAAAAAGATGTAATCAGTCCAAGTGAGGTTCAGGAACCAGGAGCTTTCTCTGTTTCTGCTCTGCCATTCTCAGTACAAGGCTTCCATTCTCGAGACTGGCTCATTTCCAAGATGGCTACTGGAGCCAGTAGGAAGGTAGGAAAGCAGAGAACAGAAGAAGCATTCTCCAGCTAAGTCACCTTCTTTTAAGTAGCCTTCCCGGAAGCCTCACATAACACTTCCACTTTTATTTCACTAATTATGATTTGGTCTCATGACCAATGAGAAATGCATTCTTTTAACTGCATACAATGCTAACCCAGATAAAATCGGTGTCCAGTACAAGAAAAGTAAGAGAAGATGGATATTGGATGGCAACCAGCAATCTCTGCCACATGGAAGTATGAACAAAAGGCTATAGAAACATACAGCAATAAGGGAGTTACCTCTGGAATCTGGACAGTTTCTTGACGAGGCACTTAATTTGGGCTTTGAAGGATGAATAGGAATCTGCCAAATAAAGAATAGGCAAAGAGTATTCCAGACAAAAAAATAATAGCATGTGTACAGAGGGCCAATTAAGCCTATTTTTGTATTTCTATTTATTTTTATCTCTGCTATTAATAGTAGGTCTTAACAACTAAGTTTTTTGTTGTTGTTGTTTTGTTTTGAGACAGAGTCTTGCTCTCTTGCCAGGCTGGAGTGCAGTGGCACGATCTTGGCTCACTACTCTTGAACTACTCTGGGTTCAAGAGATTCTCCTGCCTCAGCCTCCAAACTAGCTGGGACTACAGGAACGTGCCACCATGCCCAGCTAATTTTTGTATTTTTAGTAGAGACAGGGTTTTACCATGTTGGCCAGGATGGTCTCCATCTCTTGACCTCGTGATCTGCCCACCTCAGCCTCCCAAAGTGCTCGGATTACAGGCGTGAGCCACCGGGTCTGGCCTAATTTTTAATTAATCTAACAGTTACTCAAGGTCAACAGATTAAGATATGTCAAGTATGATTAACCTGATATCCCTGCAAATGATTTTCCACTTGGACCAAAATAAGAACATTTTATCTGATATAAAGTATTCCACACTAAAAATAATTGAGTTAGAAGATTTTGGCATCTTGAAAAGGAATCGACACAGAGAAAAGGAAGAAAAACACATTTTTTTTTTCATTTCATTTTTCAGGGAGACGTTTGTGTTGTGAATTTTTCATTTGTCAGGGAGATGTTTGTCTTTTAAATTCTGAAACTAAACAAAGCCCATTTAGAAGTGACTTGGTTCACATCCTGGGGTCCATGAACCCACATTGAGAGCGCTAAGTCGGGCGTCTAGCCAAGTTAGTCTTAAAGTATGTCACCTCCTATTTAGCTATTCCTAATACGACTGTTACTTTGGATCTGTGAAGCTGAATTGTTCTTTTCTTAAAATGGTTTTGGAACCATAAGAAATCTTTAGGATTAGAGAGAGATTTTCATGATTCTCTTCTTTAGCTCCATTAGAGACATCAGAGTCCATTAAAAATTTTCTGGAGAAACTTAAATCCTTTGAGAAACCTGAAATTCCTATAGTTTAAGGAGTAAATCCAGTTAGATCTGGCATGCCTGAGAGTGGATATTCCTGTGCCCACTGCCCGTGCTGTCCTTCCACGTAGCCAAGGATCTTGTCAGATTAAATCCTCTTCAATCCCAGCAACCCCAACCACAGTAGAGTCGATAATGCTTTGAATGCTGCCTCAATTAAAACTGCCATGCTTTCTCAAAGGATTCAGTCCCTCGAGGGCAAGTAGGTTATCCATTTTCTGATTTTTTTTTTTTTTTTTGGCCAACTTTGATTTTTGCTTCCTCTCCAATTAGCTAGTATCCATCCAGGCATTTCTAAAGGATGTGGTGAACCTCATGCAACACCTCCCTTCCACTGTTCATTCTGACTCTTCATTCACATCTCAGCTCAAAAAAGTATCTTCCTCAAGAAAATCTTCTCTTGCCTCCCTAACCAAATTAAATTCTCCATATATTATGCTCTCAGGGTGCCATGTATCTGTGTTTTATAGCTTTTATCATAATTATCATTTTACATTTATTGCATGCGATGATTTGAGCACTATCTCCCTCTGCCACTAGACTGGAAAGTCTCTTGAGAGTGGACCCATAGATGCTGAAATTCGCTATTGAATTTTGCTCCTAGCACAGTGCCTGGCCAATAGCAGGTTCTCAATAAATGTTGCTTAAACAATTAAATGAATTCTTTTATAAATAAAGTATTTCCGTAATCCCATTTCACACGGCGCTCAGAATATGAGTGAATACAGAATTGATCAGCTCATGGGCGGGCCCATCTACAGATATGAATGTTGAAAATAATTTTACCCCAGTTACGCAGTAGTACCAAAGTCCTAGCCAGCACATGCTTGACACCGCAGGGATGAAACTTGGTTGCATTCTGCAGTGACCTCACGGCAGCCTCTGAACAGATTGAGATGAACTGCTGCTCGGCTACAGTGAACCCATAGGGATAGAGCCCATCTGCCTTTGCCACTCACTTTAGAACTTGGTACCATGTTTTCCTGACATCTTTGCACACTCAAAAAAAAATGAACAGTTATTGAAGGAGTTGTTGCTTTTCATCTATTTTTAAAAGATGTTCATTTGCTATTAATGAAAAAATACACATTATCACATTTTATAAATAGAGTGCCTATATAACACAATGTTAAATGATTGTATTTTTGAACCTTTGCCTAAACATGTGTTTGCAATTATTAATAAAAGGAATAAAAAAAGAAAAGCAAACCTCAAGCCTCTGTTCACATTAACAACCAGATTTTTGAAAGGCAAGACGAACTGTGGGGACTTTGTGAAGAGAAGCCCTAAGTCACTTCAGTTGTCACTATCATTCTCATTTTATTTTGTCAGAGAGAGTAATCGAAAGAGTTTGGGAGTGGAATAAATCTTTCCGTATTTGATCTAACAAGAACTATAGCCATACAACCTGGCGTAGTTTGGATCTGAATTTCCAAAACTAAGATATTGGAAAGCAAAGAGTAAAGACACAAATGGCATTGCCCACGTGCTCTATAAAAGCCTGGGATGTTGTTAAGCCTGATTTGGACCTGGCATAAAGGTTTCGCTAGAAGTCTTTAGAATTTGGCTGCTTATTAGCTAAGTGACCTTGGGTAAGATTCAAGGCCTCAACTATAAAATGGGGATATCTTACTTGCCTGGCCCTTTTGAGAATGAATGAGATATTTGTACTGTGCCTGGTACAGGACAGGATAAGGCAAATGACAGGGTCTTAGTGGTGTGCATCTCTGCTGCCCTTCACGCAACCCTCCTCTTCCTCCACACACACATACACTAAGTTTGTATCTGTTTGCTGATTCTCTTCTCCATTTTAAGCTGGAGTGCTAGCTAGAAAAGGAAGATTTTTTTTTTTTTAGACAGAGTCTTGATCTGTTGCCAGGCACCAGCTGAAGTGCAGTGGCGCAATCTTGGCTCACGGCAACCTCCACCTCCTGGGTTCAAGCAATTCTCCTGCCTCAGCCTCCCAAGTAACTGGGACCACAGCTGTGTGCCACCACGCCCAGCTAATTTTTGTATTTTTTAGTAGAGTTGGGGTTTCACCATGGTCTCGATCTCTTGACCTCATGATCCGCCCACCTCGGCCTCCCAAAGTGCTGAGATTACAGGCGTGAGCCACCGCACCTGGCCTAAGGAAGTATTTTTATTATCACTCAGCAAATATTTTCTGAGGGCTTACAATTGACCACGTACTGTTATCATTGTTTGGAATACATTAATTAACCCAACATACAAATGACCCACCCTTATGCAGCTTGCATTCTAAGGAATCACGTGGAACATGGAGATTATTTATAAAATGTTTCCTGCTACTCTTACCTCTTGGTTGTAGTTTTCGTCATTTGGGTGAATCATAATTACCAACACAGGAGTTACTCTTGAATTAAGGCCCTAAAACATCAGTAATTCAGGATCTTCTCGTCTCTCTTCCTTTCTCCCATCATTCCCTACCCTGCTCCCTATCCTCTCTCATTCTCTTTCTTTTACCCTTCTTTCTGTTTGTGTATCTAAACTTTAAAAACATCTTCACCCATGCTACCTTTTTTTCTCTCTTAGCTTGATTCAAATTCCAGTTGAATTCAGTCCCCTTCATAGGAAGTATGTGTTAGGCCCCTCAGGGATGAAGGGAGGGTAATTTCGTGGTGATTGGCCTCATAATGGATTCTGCCATCGGTAGGTGCTTGGCTGAATTACACGTCTCTCTTTCTTGTTAGATTGTTGGCTGTGATCACCAGCTGGGAAGCACCGTCAAGGAAGATAACTGTGGGGTCTGCAACGGAGATGGGTCCACCTGCCGGCTGGTCCGAGGGCAGTATAAATCCCAGCTCTCCGCAACCAAATGTAAGATACACAGAGATGGGATGACCTTTGGACTTGTTGACTTGTTATCCTCCCCTGGCTTACGTCTGGCCCCACTAAACAGCCAGGGAACAGCACCTCCACCAAAATGATGATGAACCTGAAAATGTAGAAGGCTTTCACGCTCTGGCATGTGAAATAGCTTAGGTGGGACAATTCAGGTCACCAGGGACAGTCCCAAAGAGAATACCTGTCCTTCTGAGGCACATCAGGAGTGAACCAAACATGGGGCTACAGATATTCTCTGTGCAAACATGAGCTTTTCTGTCCAACATGAGGACAGACTGTATCCCAGCGCCTGCATGATGTGTAGTGTGTTATGCCTGGTGGAAGATAGCAAGGAGAGTGGGAAGATCAGCACAAATTTACTCCTGTCACGGTGAAATCACGTGGTCTTCATTTACAAAGTAGCCTTTGGTCAGTGCTAAAACAACTTCTTTCAGAATTAATATAGGGTAGTGATTACATGAAGTCTTGGTTTTTTGGTTTTTGGGTTTTGTTTTTTTTTTTTTTGAGGCTGAGTCTCATGCTCTACCCCAGACTTGAGTGCAGTGACGTGATCTCAGCTCACTACAACCTCCACCTCCTGGGTTCAAGCGATTTTTCTGCCTCAACTTGTGAGTAGCTGGGATCACAGGTGCATGCCACGGCACCCAGCTAATTTTTGTATCTTTAGTAGAGACAGGGTTTCGTCATGTTCACCAGGCTCTTCTTGAACTCCTGACCTCAAGCAGTCCACCCGCATCAGCCTCCCAAAGTGCTGGGATTACCCGTATGAGCTACTGTGCCCAGCCTATGTGAACTTTTTTTTGTTGACCTTTGTGTCCTGATATCTTAATACCAGCAAAGAAAAAAAAAAAAAAGACAACCCCCAAAAAAGTGTGATACTTATACATGTACTTGCTGAGAACGTCACACGATCATCTCATGTCATTGTTACGACAACCTCATGAGCAAAGTACTATTAATCTCCATATTATGGATGAGATAACTGAAGCTTAGCCAGATTATGGGATTTGTACAGAGTCACACAGTTGTAATGAAGCCAAAGTTTGAGCTCAGAGTCTGATTCCAGAGCCTAAGCACTTACTTGTTCCCCCGGACTGGTCACAGCCCTGCTGGTAGTCTCTGTGGTGGGTCATCTGCAAGGCAGACAGATGGATCAAGGGAAGGTGCCTCAGATGTCTACCCAGTGAGATCCTGATACGATAGGTGGTACAAGTTCTCGTGGTACCTAAGCCAACAATGGAGTCATTAATCTGAGGCATTTTATGATACACAGTCCTCTGTGACAATCACTGTCTTAGGCACTGCAGCAGACACAGATAGAAATTAGACAGCACTTGTATTAAAGGACATGCATTTTTAGAATCATTTTGACCTTGCATGGCATATTGTCTCCAGATTTTGCTCCTATGCAGAATCCTTCAATAGGTCCCTGATTGAGTATTTCTTTCCGCATGTTTCTCTGGCTTGGGGAATGAGAATGAATATCTTTACTGAGTGTGCTTTGTTATCTTTACTTGTTGACTAGCTGGAGGAAAACAACTGACATATGGGGAGTTTGGGGCTTTAAATGGACTTATAGGTCAAGAAGAAAGGCAGCTGCAGTTGTTGTGGTTTGCAGTAGAGAAGTATTCTCAGAAGTCCTCAAAAAGCAGCTTGCCAAAGAATTAGGCTCGAGGTGAAAAGAGGGGGTAGAAAGAAAGAGTGGGGACTTCTAAACACATGAAAAATTGGTGATACCAGTTTAGGGAACTCTCCGCATTCTAACTCCCTTGGAAGCAATGAAAAATGTAATTCTGCCAAAAAAATAAAATAAAATAAGAAAATTTAAAATATTCTGGCAGATAGAATGAAGAAAGAGGTAACTTAGACATTGATATAATATATTCAGGCGAACTTTTTTTTTTGGTCTTGTATGCTGGTAGCTTCTTCTATAAGATGAAACATTTCTAAAGTTAGAAGATGGAAACCAGAAATGGATAAAGTCATAGTTCTCTTGTAAATTATGGTTGGATATTAGAAAAGAGTTACATTTAAAAGATCATTCTTAAGAACTCTTCAAGTAATGCTAGAATAGTTAAAATCTCTCTAATTGTTTCTGTCATGTAACTGAATCAGTGTCATTATCTAGGAATCTAGGAATTACTGTTAGATACGAAAGGGAATGTCATGCATGTGTGCAGCAATGGCTGTATAGTGTTCTGGGAGCATGCTTTTAATGGTAAAGATCCTTTTTTATTCTCACGCTTATAACTTCCTGTTCTCAGAGAGGAGCTAGACTACTCTGCTCAGATAAACGTTCCCCTTACCCTACTGTTAGGGAGGGATGGGTGACCCCTGGGGCCTGAATCACAAAACAAAGATGGAGAAGCTCCAAAGGAACAAACTGAAGCAAATTGAGAACCCTGTGTCATCTCCAGGTCTGCAAATAAGTACCGAAATGAAAAGTGCCCTGTTCAAGACCTTCAGTGGGTAAATTAGATCATACGCAACCTCATGATGATACATAATGACAAAATGCAATTGATTGATTTACCTTAGCACTGATGATGCCTCATGACAGAATGATTGATATCAATAAAGCCCAGCGTATGCATGCAACTCACCACAATCTATAGCAGATGCGGAACAAACTGCCTCGCTTATGTTTTCTCCACCCTAGAAGAATCGTTCATCCTGTGCTTACAGACTGTGAAGCAACCCACTGGCAGGGAAGATTAGGCTGCTCTGCAGGGCCCAGCAGAGTGACCAGGTGAGCAGTTCTCCACCCCTGGAGGAGTCCTGCCAGATCGCTCCTGTCTTCTGCCAAAAGGCACCATCAGTTCGCCACATGCTCTCTTCGAACTTCTGGCACTCAGATTCCCCACATTGAACTCATTTTCTTTCTGAACTTATATCCAAGTTTCCCCCCAACCCCCTGCAAGTTATCAAGCCTCAGAGGAACAAAGCAAAAACAGGAGAGTGGAGAAAGGCCATGGTAGAAAGTGCCAGAAGGATAAAGAGAAGTAGGAAAAGTTTATCCAGTGGCTGCCATTTGCTGGTGAATTTTTAAAAATCATCTTTTTATGAAAAGACATTATAATCGCCATTATTAAAAGACATTATAAAATCGTCTTTTAATAAAAAGACGTTATAAAAAGACATATAAATTTGCCATTATAATTGCCTAGTACAAATACGGACAGTGGAAACAGAGCAAGATTTCCTTTTCAAAAGTACTCTTTCTCTTTTTGTAAAGGGAAAGACTGCCCACTGAGAGCACTTACCCTTTTCATTTTTCCTGGTCACGTCTCAACTCCCCCAGCCCAACAAAAATAGTCAAATAGAGCTGACGTTACCTTGCCTCTGATTCTTAAAATTTAAAGGCTCATTTTCTCACAAGATTTATTGACTTATACTATATTATGTATTTTCTAAGTATACAGAATATTCTTAGAGTGAGAGCCAGCCTATTGCTATTAATTTAACATTTCCAGCTTTGCAGAGCTCTCATCTGTATCTGTATGTTTTGAAATCACCTGGAGATCCTAAAGCTCTCTCTCTCTACCTTCCATGCATGGGGAGGCCACTTAACTAATTTATACCAAGATAAAATTAAGCTTTTAATACTTAAGAATGTGCTTCTCAGACAGTGGCTTATGCTGATATATAATGGCTATGGGTAAACATATCCTTGGACTATCATTCTAGCTCAGAGATTTTGAGGTAAAGTATGCTTATAATAAGACACAGGCCGCTATGTTATGAAGTGCAAAATACATATGGATTTTTTGAAGAAAGCACAAAACATTAAAGAAATTTCCACTTACCTTGGCTGCTTCAGGCTATCCTCATGGGCCACTCAAGGATATATTCATTCAACAGCACGTTTAATGGGCACCTGCTATGTGCTGAGGAACTGTTCTAGGTGCTGGAAACGCAGCACAGAACAAAACAGACAAAATCTATTTATCTTCATGGGACTTACATACTAGCATGAGAGACAGACAGACAAATAACTAAATAAAATGTATGTATGTCATATGGTGATATGAGCCATGGAAAATTAAGCAGAGCAGGAGAAGAACAGGAAATGGGTGTAGGCTGCCAGCCACGGGTGATGCAGGGAAGTTGCAGTTTTCAGTAAGTTAGTAAGGAGAGGACTCACTGATAGCATGGCATTTGAACAAGGATCTGAGGGAAGTGAAAAGAGGTCACTATGCAAAAGTCAAGGAGGAGAAATTTCTAGGAAAGGAGAAAAGCAAGTGCAAACATCCGTGGTATTTGCATTTGGGATATATTTCAGGAAGAACAAAGAAGCCAGTGTGACTGAAATGAGGTGAGTTTCAAAAAGGCTAGAGAAAATGATATGAGGCAGAGGGAGGAATAGTGCAGATATTGTGGGTTTTTTAAGTCTGAATGAAATGGGAAGTTGTTGGAGGATTTTGAACAGAGGAATGACTTGATCAGATTTCTGCTATACTGATAATAGACTAGTGGGGCCAGCTGTGGAATTGGGAGCTGTACTTGGAAAGATATTACACTAAGCCAGGCCACAGACGATGATGGCTTGGACTGGACCAGTAGCTGTGGCAATGATGAGAAATGACCCAATTCTAGATATACTGCACCTCTCTCTTCCCTCCTTCCTTCCTTCCTTCCTCCCTCCCTCCCTCCCTCCCTCTTTCTTTCTTCCTTCCTTTTTCTTTTCTTTTCTTCTCTTTCTTTCTTTTTCTTTCTTTCCTTCCTTTTTTCTTTCTTGAAACAGGCTCTCACTCTGGATCTCACTCTGTCACTCAGGCTGCAGAGCAGTGGCACAGTCACAGCTCAGCTCATTGCAGCTTTGACCTCCTGGGCTTAGGTGGTCCTCCCACTTCAGCCTCCCCAAGCAGCTGGGATTTTACAGGCACACACCACCAAGTCTGGCTAATTTTTGTATTTTTAATAGAGACAGGGTTTCGCCATGTTGGCCAGGCTGGTCTCAAACTCCTGGTCTCAAGTAATCTACCCACCTCAGCCTCCCAAAGTGCTGGGATTACAGGTGTGAGCCAGAGAACCTGGCCAGCATTTTTAATTTTAGCCATTCTTATCAGTAAGTAGCGGTATCTCATACTTGTTTTAATTTGCATTTTCCTAGTGGCTAATAATGTTAACATTGTTTAATGTTGTCTTAGCTTGTAATTGCTGCTGTAACTAATTACCACAGACTAAATTATTTAAAGCAACAGAAATTTATTGTTTTATGGTTCTGGAGGGGGTGTCAGAAAACTGAAATAGGTTTCACTGGGCTAAAAACAAGGTGTTAGCAAAACACAGCTCTCTCTGGAGGGAGAATTTCTTTTTCTTCAATTTTGATTTTCCTGCTCCTGGAGCCTGTCCGCATTCTTTGGCATCTTCAAATCTTTCTCTGACTCAAGCTTCCTCTTCTGCCTGCCTCTTGTATGTTAAAGAATATTTGTGATTATCCTGAGTCCGCTCAGATCATTCAAGATAATCACTTAATTTTAAGGTCAGCTGATTGGCAATCCTAATTCCATGAGCAACCTTAATTACCCCTAGCCACATAATATCATGCATTCACACATTTAAGGACATATTTGGCAGTGGGGATGGATACCTTAGTCTACTTACCACAGTGAACTTTGTTAATCTTTTGCATAGTGTCAGTTCAAGTCTTTTGCTCATTTTTTAAAAATGGGTTGTTTGACTTTCTGTTGTTGAGTTTGGAGACTTCTTTATGTATTCTAGGTACAAGTCGTTTGTGGGATATTTGATTTGGAAATATTTTCTCCATAGTAACTTTTTTTCTTCAAAATTGCTTAATGTTATCTTGCACAGAACAAAAGCATTTCATTTGGATGAAGACCAGGCTATCATTTTTTTTTTTTATGGTTTGTGCTTTTAATGTCATGTCTAAGAACTTCTTGCCTAAGACCAGGACACAAAGATTTTCTCTTAGGTTTTCTTGCAGAAGTGCATTTTACCTTGAGGTCAATGACCTATTTTCAATTATTTTTTGTATAAGGTATAAGTTTGATAGGTAGGTTGAATTTTTTTTATAGATGCCCAATTCTTCCAGTACTATCTGTTGAAAACACAACATTTTCTTTTTTAAATTGTCTTTAAACCTTTGTCAAAAATCTATTGGCCATTACTGTGTAGGTCTGTTTCTGGACTGTATTCTGATATGTGTCTGTCCCTTCACCAATACTCCAATTTTTTTTATTACTGTGGCTTTAATGTAAATCTTAAAATGAGGTAGTATGATTTCTCCAACTTTATGCTTATTTTCGAATTCATTTTGGCCCATCTATTCAGTGTCTTTGCCTTTCCATATAAATTTTACTATCTGCTTCTCCATATCTACAAAAAAGTCTTACTGGGATTTTGTTATGTTAATTCTGCAGATTGATTTGGAGGGGTAGGGATTGGCATCTTTACCATGTTAATTCACTCAGTCTATGAAGTATACGAATTTTATGTCTCTGTTTATTTATGTCTTCTTTTATTCCTTTGATTAGCCTTTATTAGGTTTCAGCATGCAGGTCACATATGCTTTAGTTAGATTTACACCTCCAGTATTTTTTGCAGCTATTGCAAATGGCATTATATTCTTTTTTAAAATTAGAGACAGGGTCTCACTATGTTGCCCAGACTGAAGTGCAGTGGCTATTCACAGGTATAATCATAGCACACTATAGCCCCAAACTCCTCAACTCAAGTTGCCTCAGCCTCGCAAGTAGCTGGGATTACAGGTGTTCCTGCGCTTGGCTTGGCATTGTATTCTTTATTTCCAGTTCTTATTATATATTCCTAGTTCATAGATATATGATTGATTTTTGTGGGTTAGCCATGTATTATCTAAACTTGATAAACTCAATACCTCTGAGTTTTTGGTAAATTACTGGGAATTTCTCAATAAATAATCATGTTGTTTACAAATGAGAGTGGTTTTGCCTCTTTTCAATTGTAAGCCACTTTTTTTTTTCTAGTCTTATTATACTGGCTAGGGCATGCAATACAATAATGAATAGGAATGATGACAATGGATATCCTTATCTTATTCCCAATCTTAAGAGGAAAGCATTCAGTTTCTCACCATTGAATATGATGTTAGCTGTAGGTTTTTATAAAAGCCTTTTATCAGATTGAGGAAGTTCCCTTCCTTTCCTGGTTTGCTGAGAGTTATTATCCTGAAGGGATGATGAATTTTATTAAATTCTCTTTTACCTCAACTGACATAGTCATGTGGTTTTTCTTCTTTAGACTTTTATGGTGATGAATTACATTAATTGGTTTTTAAATAAAGAACCAACTTTGCATTTCTGGGATAAACGCTACTCGGTCATGGTGTATTATTCTTTATATAGATTGCTGGTTTGATTAGGCAGTATTTTGTTGAAGCTTTTTATATCTGTGTTCATGAGAGATACTGGTCTGTATTTTATTTTTGTATTGTCTTTGTTTGGTGTTAGTATTAGCACAAAATGGCCTCAAACAATGAATTGGGAAGTAATCTCTTGTCTTCTTTTTTTTCTGGAAGAGATTGTATAGAATTGCTGTTATTTCTTCTTTAAATGGTTGATGCCATGCCCCAGTGAAATTTTCTGGATCTGGAGATTTATTTTTCAGTATGTAACTTTATGAACATATAGAATACCATTATGGTAACTATTTTAATGTCCATTCTGTGTTTGGAGTGATTGATTTTTCACTTTAATATGTGCTGTATTTTTTGGTTTCTTTGCATGCCTCCTATTTTTTGACTGGATGCCAGACATTACAAATTTTACCTTTTTGGGTACTAGATATTTTTGTATTTCTATAAATATCCTTGAGCTGTGTTCTGGGAGCAGTTAAGTTACTTGAAATCAGTTTGATCCTTTGGGGTCTTAAAATGTGGTAGACAGGACCAAAACCATGTTTGGTCTAGAGTTAATCGTACCCTTTTACTGAGGCAAGACCTTTCTGAGTACACTACTCAATGTTCCATGATTTACAAAGTCTTTCACTTTGGCTAATGGGGTGAGATGCTATGCTCATCCCTGTATGAGCACCATGTACTCTTCTCTACAATTCTTTTGTGTAGTTTTTTCCCCAGGCCAGGTCATTTCCTCACACTTATATATTGATTAGTATGCTGCTGGATTCTTAAAGAAACCCTCTTGGGTCTCCAGAGTTGTCTTTCTATATAATGCTCTCCTTTCTGTTACTTTGTCCCACAAATTCTAACCGCTTTGGTCTCCTTGGACTCTTTGCTTTGTCTCCTCAACTCAGGGAATCTACTGAGTTCTACCAGTGTTCCCACTTCCAAAGCTGTAGCCTGGAAACTCTATCAAGCTAGTCAGCTGGGGCAATGTTGAGGCTTATCTGGTTTGATTCCTGGGTCTACAGAATTGCTGTCCTTGTTTGCCTGATGTCCAATATCTTAAAAACCATGGTTTCATCTGACTTTTTCATTGTTTTAGGTAGAATATTAAATCTGGTTCCTGTTATTTCATCTTTGTCAGAAGGTTTGCCAGAAGTCTTGGTGCTGGGCTCTCAATTCAGCTGTGCAATGACATAGAGCTAAGCCAGCTTTTGACCCCTTCTATGGGAATGCAGTTAAGCACCTCTAATTCTGATTCCTCATCTCCCTACAACCTCCACAGCCACTTGATTCCTAGAGGTTGAATGCGTTCCACTATTGTCTTCGAATTTTCTCCCAAGCAGCTGACACTCATTTCGTGAGTTTGCTACTGGCTGTTTGATATTAGCCCCTGTGCAGGCAAAGGTATCTATGTCAGGATTATTGCCTGGGTGAGAGAGAATATAAGATATTACTGATTGTGAGATGCATTCTGATTTCATATATGTTAAAGCAGGAAAAGTTGTCCCTCTTGGAATCAATGAAATAGGGTATTTTGACAATAGAACTTTTTAAGTGAGTAGATCTAAAGATAAAGTAGAGGATGGCTCCAAGGTTTCTGGCCTAGGCAAATAGAAGGATGAAGTTCTCCAGATGGGAATGAGGAGGGCATCTTGTTTGGCCTGTCCAGTATATATATTCCATTGTGCAATTACAGATATCACGTGCTAGGAAGAAAATGGAAAGGCTCAAATGCTCAACTTCTTATTTTGTTGCATATATTTTAGGAGTAATGAAACTGGCATGAAGATATAAGATACACCATTTAAACCTCCTCAAGATTGGCAGACTATTTTTATATGTAGCCAATTGTATTTTTAAATGGCTTCTTTGTTTTTAAAAATAAAATAAAATTAAGTATCAGCTCCATGGGCATAGAGGGAAGAGTCTTTAAAAACATGAACTTACCAATAGATCCAAAAATAAGATAAACTCAGATATCAGAATAGGAAATTCTGTCTTTTCAAAATATTATTATCATCACCTTTCTCTGATACAGCAGTGAATCACGTGGAACATCCACATGACAAGATTTTTAAATGAATATAAAATGTTCTATATAGAAAGTTGTGGGATATACATATAGATAGATATTTTTTAAAATAACTCTTCTAAGTACAATCCTTGGGAACAATTTTCTTGAGAAAGAACATTTGCAACCCATATCTGTGAAATAACAGAATTTATGATTCCCATGGAAAGTTTGTCCATTAAATGGAGGAAGGGGTTATCTGTATCTGAAGCAGATCATTTAGAATTGTTGATTAATCAGCTAGAAACACGTCCTGAAGACTGGCATCATGGTTCAGTCAACAAAGCCAGAATAGATTAGGGCAGATGCACTCGATCCTAGAACAGTGTGCCTTTGTAGGAAAGGGCACCCAGAGGAATGTTTAGCATGGTGGGAGAGGATGTGGCCCCTGCCTCACCAGCTATACTAATGGTATTAATCACCAAGGAGGCAGGTGTTGCACCAGATCGCTCTCATATCCTGAGAGATCTTACACCACTCTGTGTACAACATTTTAATAGATGCCAAATAGAAGCATCTTCCAATCTGTCCCAAATCAATGAGGATTTATCAGCAAACGAGACAAGTTTTAATACATAAACAACTCAAAAGTGGCTTTTTATGAACGGGCAGAAAATGAAATTTTTAATTGTTTTTCCTGTTTTGTTTTTTGTTAAATTAACAGTACTGTTCCTTAAAGTATGTTCTAAGATATATTAGCTGATTTTAACAGGTGACACATAAAAAAGTTTTTCTGGATAAACACCTTAGGTATACACTGGGTTAAATAGCGTGAAATGGGTTTCTTTGGTGCAGGGCTCCCAAAAAATGAACGAATGTGCTTTGGGAATTTCATCTGTGGGGTATAGTATGTTATATTTCCCCTGTGTTTTATCTTAGATCCCTTTTTCAGGACCATCTTGTGGAGATAATGCTTTGTTTGTCTTCTTTGTCACTGAATCCCTATTACCTAGCATGGAGGCTGACACTAAAAGACACTGAAATAATATTTGCAGAATAAAGTAATGAATTTGCAGATCACTTAATGACTTGCCAGAGGTCCATCAGCCCTTTTTAGAAAAATGTATAAGAGAAGGCTGAGGCACTTCCTACCTCTGTGCCATGTGCTGCCAACTGCTGGAGTTTGTACCAGCCTGAGTTTGCTCCATTTCTCTTAGGTGAGTGCAAGGGGCATCAGAAAATAATCTTTTACCTGGTCTACTTTCTCCATATGCCCTCTCCCCTCAACAACTTTCTAGCAGGTTCTTCTCTCGTTTTTGGGGAGCATGCAAATGTTACCACACCCTGTCTTCTTTAGGGAGCATTCAGATATTACAGCATCAGCCAAAAGCTAGGGTATTAATGCCCCAGTGTGTGGAATGTGAGTCACTTCCCAGCAGAGCAAGAGGGAGGCCGCATGAGCTGTGTGTGGGTCAGAAAACTGCTGCTGAGCATGGCAGGGCCAAACAGAAAGCTTCCCTTTTACTTGCACTTTATTTGACCTCTGGGTAAACAAAGACTTTCTATTTCTAGAAAGTCCCATTGTTTTAACTGCTCTGTGTTTCTTTTGCAAACTTAAAAAGTCATGTCTTTATGCAAGACATTTAAAGCTCTGTGGGCCCAGTCTTAACTTTTTTTTTTTTTTTTTTGGTTCCTTTTCTATATTCCCCTTACTTTTTTGTTGTTGTTGTTCTTATATGCCACAAACTCTTAGCTCTCTGAAATTCAACAATGTATGACATTAAAAACAGCTATAAGATTTTAGCATGAGTAGAATATTCAACTTTGTAGAGAACTTGATAATGTAACCTCTTTGGGGAAGGAATTGGGAGCATATGTTTCTTCTTTCTCATTCAACAGGTAATATGCTAGAGAGGCCTTGGAGAGTTGAAACAATAAAAAAATAAATAGTTTTTCAGTCCCTGTCCTTCAAGAGATTTGGGATAGAGGGAGGAAAATAATGTTTATAGAACACCTACTGTGTTCCAGGGTACATTTATATATCTAGATTCATGTCTATATTTATATCTAGTCACAACGATAGTATGAGGCAAGTTTTGTCTTCCCTGTTTTACAAACAAGGAAACTGAGGATCAGAGAAGTCAGGTAACTTCTGAGATTCACTGATTTAAACTAAATTCTCCTAAATGTAGGATGATAATATTAAGGTTCAGAGAAATTGAGTAGCAATTGGGGTTCTCTTATTTAACCTAAATCCTTCTAATGATAGGATAATAATGTACACCATTAAGAAAATATGTCTGAACAGGCCAGGTGCAGTGACTTACACCTGCAGTCCCAGCACCTTGGGAGGCCAACGCAGGTGGATTGCTTGAGCTCAGGAATTCAAGACCAGCCTGGGCAACATGGTAAAACCATATCTCTACAAAAATACAAAAATTGGCTGGGCATGGTGGTGCTCACCTGTAGTCCCAGCTACTTGGGGTGCTGAAGTGGGAGGATCTCTTGAGCCCAGGAAGCTGAGGCTGCAGTGAGTTGTGATTGTGCCACTGCACTCAAGCCTGGGTGACAAAGTGAGACCCTATCTCAAAATAACAACAATAATGAGAAATAAAAAGATATGTATGAACAAAGAATCACACAGAGCTTCTGAATATGCAGGTAAGTTTTTAAAAACTTGCCTTTCTCTTGTCTTCTGGAGTCTTCCTATCCATTTGATCTTGGACTATGCATTATACTTCCCAGAGACTTCATTTCTTCATCAGAAAATCCTCTGTGCCTATGTCAGAAGTTTTGGGTGAGGGAGTAAATAGTATAATTTAGGTGAAAGTGAAACTCTGCAGTGCCATATAAAGATAAGTTACTGTCATTACAAATGTAGTTCTGAATAAGAATGCCTATGATGATTTGAGATGCATGTAATATAGCTCTAATTTTCTTAAATGTCTGCTTCTAATGACTTTAAGCTCAATTTATAAATGGAGTGAAAAGAAATCCATTATAAAGTGATCTGTGGTTCAGTCAATTTCTAAAAAATATTTTAAAATAGAATGTGTGTAGAGAAATGTTAATAAACATTTTTGGGGTACTCACTACATATAGTATTAGGGATAGATATTGTGAAGGATATTTAAGAACTAGAAGGCATGATTTCCACCCCTGGGGTGTTAAGCGTGTACAAGCATATCTTCCCCTCCTCTTATCTGTTCTACTCATCCTATAGTCTGCTGGAGAGAAGTCCAGATTTTGATATAATAAATTCATCCTTTGAACATTAGAATTTATTTTTATGTTTTAATTCAATACGTGTTTTTGATCATATAAGACCAGATTTCAAAATCAAAAATGAAAACTTACAAATCAGTTTTTCAATATATTAAAATTCCTATTTTTTTAAAAAGGCCAAATCCTCCAGGAGTTAACTAGTAACTAGCATCTTTGGCATATTTTGGTTTGAGGAAATTTGAAAATGTTGATTTCTAAATATTGGCCTTCACATTTCAAACACTTAAAAAACTGTCATTTTTAACGGTATGTAAGTCAGTGCCTTTATTTAGAAGGCAATCAATAATTTTGTGTCAAGTGACATACTTTTGAGATTTTCCTTTGTTTCTTTCTAGTGGATGATACTGTGGTTGCAATTCCCTATGGAAGCAGACATATTCGCCTTGTCCTAAAAGGTCCTGATCACTTGTGTAAGTAACTCTGTTGTTTTCCTTTGGGGATTGGGAATTGTCGTCATTATTATTTATTTTGTGTTCCCAGAAAAGATGAAAACCCAATAATACAAATCTTTCTACTCTATCATAATATGATATTTTGAGTGCTTCTGTTTATCTTTTAGCTGCCTGATGAGATGGCAGAAACCTCTGTGGTAATTATCTCTAACCACAGTCATCCTGAGAAACACAAAATAGATGCTCCCAATGGGTTGTTCATGGGTTAAGCACATGTTTATGTTCTGTGATTATTAGATCTCATTCTCTCTCTTCTTCCTTTCCAATCTCAATCTTTTTTTTTTTGCCTTCCCTCTTCTTTTTTCTTTCTAACCCTCCCTCTCTCTTCTTCATTCTTTCTTTTTTTACCTACTCTTACGTTTCATTACTTCATCAATCCAGAGGAACACAGAAACACCAAACAACCTGAACACTGTAGCATTTAAAGAAAACCGTCGTGGTATAATTAAGCATCCCATGCATTAAAGAAAATCCAGGGCCCTCATGTCTTAAAGATAGCCACTTGGATTCAGGATCAAATAGTTATCAAAACCCCAAAGATCAAAGGGCAGCAGGGCACCTCCAGGGTTTGTGCAAGAACTGATCTTCAATTATGCCAAGAGAGCAGTACAGAGCCACCTCTTTCTTATTATTTAGTGTTGTTTAGATATAGACCCATAAATTACAAGAAGAAAATTATAGGCTATAAACAAAGAAAAGGACAGGAGATGATATAATAGCATTTTCGGTAACACTTCAGTTGGTTCCTTGAGCATCTCTGTTCTCCTCTACTGTGATTGTTCCTAGGTTTCCACAAAGCCATCTATCGTGTCCTTTCTCCCCTCCCACACAAATCCTTGTGAAACCAAATTTAGATAGCAAGCATTATTTTTTACCAATGGGATTATGGGATTATGAATGAAATCATGCTAAAAAGGCAAACACGAGGAAGACAAATTGAAGCTCATAAAAGTCAATATAGCCTACTTTAGTGTTTCTAAAAATAAAAATAAACACATTTCATGGAAGAGGTGGGATTTGAAGGGTCATGTGAAGTAAGAGAATAAGTAAGGTACAGTTCAGGCAAAACCAAAAAATGCTGATAAGTCACCTTCTATGGATTCAAGCTTTTTTCTAATCCTGAACAGCCCTGTAAAATATAGTATTCACATGTCAAAAGATAACATATGTATGTGTATTATTACCATTCAAATGATTCATTATTCCCCATTTGAGAATTGGAGAGGGCTCACTTCTGATGTAACAACCCCGCTCAATAACGGTACTTTTGTGAGCAGTGATGGATACTGAAATAAAATATTCAGGCCAAGATTATCACCAGTGGGGGACTGACTCTTCATTGCGGAAGAAAGAACCCATAGGAATAGATTTAAGAGAGAAATTTGTTTTTATAAATGTGATAGTCTCCTAGATTTCCCAATTATGTGGTCACAAAGAAGCTGAAGAATTGACCTTGTTTGATTTAATTATCCTAAGGATTTGATGAAAAGCAAACTGGAATCTGCTTTTCTCTCCCAACAAATATACTACTGGTTGCATATATAGAGCTAAACCATTTTTTCTTAAGTGTTCTTTTTTTTTTAATTTGAAATGCAATTCAGCAAAATGAATGTGGAAGTAAAGGATTCTCTGTTTCTCTTGTAGTTCTTTTGCCCTTCACTCCCAGAAGCTCGTACAGTATGAAACCAACCTTAAATATTTTGGACCAAACCAGAGTAAGATGAGACGATCTAATGCGCCTCCATGGCTCATCTTTAATTAGGACAGCTGCAAGTCTCTTGATAAAATGGAAGCAGATGCTCAGATCAGGCCTACAACTGCAGGATTTTTCTAAAACTAAGTTAATTCATGTTCTAGAAAGATTTCTACAACTGCCGGTGAGGCAGTTTGAGGAATGAACGCTGGAGGAAGGAGATTCAGGGCAATTGCTTTCCCCTAATGATAACAACTGTGATTTCCTCACTCCAGTATTCCCTTGATGTGCCCTGTACTTCAGTGGGATCTCCTCTGTATTGAGGCAGGGGAGGGAAGCCTGGCCTACTCTAGAAGAAGCGTTCAACTTCATCTGAGAGTCAGTCACTGGGCATTTAATTGACACCAAGATTTTCCAACTGTTGGTATTCCTTGCAGTAGAGAACTACAAGTGGACCACCTCTACAATAATGTAATACAGATCTCTTCAGTACTTGAGTACCTTCAGAGACCTTAAAATTATTTTAACCCAGAACCCCACCCAAGCACTACATTTTTCTGCTGAAGGATCTCTGCTGAAACCAAACATTCTTGTCAAGTTTTAGAAACTATTAGCCTTAGTCCATCTATCTTTCTTCATGCAACACAACAGACAGTTGTTCTAAATCACCCCTCAGTCACATGAGAACTTAGTCTTCTCTGAATCACACGTCATAATTACCATCATCCCCAGCATGCTCTGATTTTCTACAACAAAACATGCTTCATAGGCTTTGTCATTGGCCAAATCTGGATGTGAATGCTCCAGAAATAAAGGGGTTTTTTTCTACCTTAAGCACTTATGAAATACTCTATATGTGCATAAAGCTGAATTAAGTGTCAAAATGGATTTCAAAAAGAGAGAATACTGAAAATGATAGCTCCTGTTCTTAAGTCACTATTGTTTCTTCATTTTGCACAATAGCAACAGTGCAGTAACTAACCAGAAAGTATAAGTAAACACACGTTAACGCACAAATATAAAGTCATACAGGTACTGAAGCAACTCAGAGATGCATCTGGATCTTCTAGAGCAAAAAGAAAACGGGAGGATATCCTAGGCTGAGGGCCTTCAAGACTGAAGTCAAAAAGATATGTATGAGAATTGGTTTAGTCAAAGGAATAGGGATGCAGTAAAGTGGGATGCCCAAATAAAGTCATCTGGCAAGTCAAAGATTTTTTTTTACAGGGACCCCTGAATGCTTGGCTAATGAGTTTTAAAATAACTGCCTTTGCAGCATAAATTCCTATGTGACTCAGTAGTGCCTATATATTTTGTCGATATCACAATTTTAATTTTGTCAGCTATATAAAGAATGATGTCTCCCTTACCTACCTCTAAACGTTGTTGCATGAAATGTGCTTGCCTGTGGTTGCCCTAGGAACATCTTTCTCCCATCTTCATGTGTTTGATTATGCAGATCTGGAAACCAAAAGCCTCCAGGGGGCTAAAGGTGAAAACAGTCTCAGCTCCACAGGAACTTTTCTTGTGGACAATTCTAGTGTGGACTTCCAGAAATTTCCAGACAAAGAAATACTGAGAATGGCTGGACCACTTACAGCAGATTTCATTATCAAGGTGAGCCCAATTTAGACACCTCCTTTTCAAGCCACATCCAAACTGACGTTACCTATAATTTCCTGAGCAGAGAGAGACTTTAGATTCTGACATGTTTGGAAAGTCTGTGTGTTACCCAGGAAATGTTTAATCTGAGGGTGTTGAGCTAGCTGCATCCTGAACTTTATGAGAACATATGATATTTTAAGGTCATAGGAAATCTTCACTATATACTTAATAAAATATTATGTAATAATAAAATAACCCCACCTAAGAAGCCAATGTGTCATAAGTTGGTGGATATAGATTGTTTTTTAAACAGTTAAGATACAGTTGTCGGCTTATATAGGCTATCCTCAGTAAAAGAGAAATACAAACCGATGATCCACAGACTTGGTCAGCTCATCATGCTTCCAATGGCAAGTTCTGTTTTCTTTTGTACTGGCAGGAAAACTAAGTTGTTTCCTTCTATCAGGGCTTCCCTACTCTTCGAGGTAATGTAAAACACATTGCTGGAAGCAACATGCACATTCTGCTGGAAAAATGCACACACTAGAAGAACATTTGGGAATCACAATAAAATAAAACATATTTTTTCCTTCAGTAGGTCAGGAGGACCTGAAGGATTTCAGCTGTAAAGCTGTAAAACTTGTAATGTGTCCAGGACTCCATAAATTTTTCATCATGGGACTTGGAGCCAGAGGACATTTGATTTAAGCTAAAGCTTGATGACCCCATGGCAGCTGGAAGTAAGAATGCATCTAAGAAAATGCGATAGGCAGTAAGGTTGGAGGGAGAAAGGTTCCAGAATACTGTCCTCTGTTTCCAACTGCATGGTAGTTCTTTTTAATCCAGTCCAGACGCGAGCCACATGAACGTGAGCAAGAAGCTACAAGCCATCAGAGGTAGCTCACAATAGAAATGATGCTGTAGGTAGTTACATGATTTCCGTTAAGCAAGAAAATCCAGGAAAGAAGTGAAAGATGTCTTTATTCTTTGAAGCCCCTGGGGTACCGTTAAATAGACCAAGTATACTATAGTAATTTCCCTAGTGGCCTTGTGAGAGTTAATGCACATACTGAAATTATAGAACTGGATTCAAGCAATATTACTCACATTGGAACAGCTCACAGCATTGTCAAATGTGTTACATCTATCCAGTTGCCTTCTGCACCTCACCACTTGGGTAACCCAGACACGCAACAAGCCCAGCATGCCTAAGTTTAACTTGTCTAGCTCCAGAAACCTACTTTATCATCTTTATTTTTTAAATCTTGCAAATACACTGTCTACCCAGACAAGTCAGAAACCTTTGATTCACCCTGTTTTTCCCTTCTATGTGCCACCAGTCAGACATCATCCAAACTATCTCTCAAGATTGGTCTTTCTTCTCCATCCTTCTCCTTCTCCTACTGTGTTAGTGCAGGCCTGTACATTTTCTTATCTGAACTAGTATCATGGACTCTGGTTTCCCAGCCTCTGATTTCATTGCCTATGTTACCTTCAGAGTGCATTTTGTAAATCCCCTTTTTCTAATCTTTCATAACCCCTCACCATCATTCATTGCCTCTAAGTTAGATCCATAGCACAGCATTTGTTATTCTTGCTAAGCTGGATTGTGCCCACCTTTCCAACCTCACCTTTGACTTTTCCCCTTTTGTTTCACCCTGAATGATGGGCAGGTCCCCCAGCACCTTATACTCTCATAACCCATTACCTTTGCATGATGCTGTGCCTTCTACCTGGAATGCTCTTATCTTGTCTTCTTCCATTCTCTTCACTACCTCTTATTTCTTCTTCAAGATCTCCTTCTAGGAGTATTCTGTGACTCTACCCTAAATTTCTGTCTATATCCCCCCACCTCTGTGTTCCTTGAGGGAAGGGACTGAATTGTGTTTGTCTTCATGTCTCCATAAGATGAACCCAATAAGCACTAACAAGTGCTAGATGACTAAAGAATTTTTACCACACAACAATTGTTTAAGTAGAGCAGATGCTGACATCTGTATTACACCCACGAGGACAGTTCACTTCAGGAGAGCTGAGTGACTTTCCTGAGTTGACAATGATGGGAAGCCAGGACTAAAAATTGCATCTCTTTATTTTTGGTCCAGAATGCTTTTAATAGTCTGTGTTGCTTCTAAGAGTATATATCTTTACCTTCGATGCTTCATTAGAAAATACTGGGAATCAAATAAATGTAAAGTTATTCTAAGATATATTATGTAATTCTTAAAGTTAATTTGCTTAAACTTTAAAACGAGCCAGGTAATTTAATAATATTTAGAAAAAAAGAAGAAAATTATCTTTTTTCCTAGTACTACATAATGAAACAACTTTCTCTTCTCTAATTTTCCTCAGGGAAATAGCCAAAAATAAGATATTACTATTGATTAGTTATCATTTTTCATGATGTGTTACAATTATACATATCACATGAATTAAATTTTCAGTAGCATTCAAAGTACAGTCTCTTTTGCATTACATATATAATACATATATACAGTTGATTAATCAAATCCTCTTTATAGATATAAATGGCCATGTACCCAAGTCTCAAACCAATCTCACCTTGATAAACGTTATTAGAAATGCTAAAGTCCATCTTCATAATCAGCAAAATAGCATCATCCTTGAGATGAGGTCATTACTCCGGTGATCTGGTGGTATGAAGTCAGGTGATTCAGAAAGTGGAATAAACCAAACATACAGCAGAACGCTGTCAGTGTGGTGCTTACACAGAGGTCATGAGTGTCTGTGTCTTCACAGAGAGCTGTGCAACAGCTTTTGGAAGATTCTTTTTTAAAGGCATGGCAGGGTTTTATTTTTGAGATGTGGACATGTCCTTTAAAACAGTCTAATTGAAACAAGTTCTCTTTTATTTTTTATTAATTTTTAATTGACGAGTAAAAATTGTACGTATTCATCATATCCAACATGTTTTCAAATATGCATACTTTTGTGGAACAGCTGAACTGAGCTAATTAACTTATGTATTACTTCACATATTTATCAGTTTCTTATGTTGATGACACTTAAAATCTCTCTCTTGGCAATTTTCACAAATACAATACATTGCTATTAACTGTAGCCACCGTGTTGTAGGTAGATCTCTTGAAATTAATCCTCCTAACTGAAATTTTGTATCTTTCGACCAACATCTCCCCTACAATTCACACCCACCCCAACCCCTCAGCAGCCAGCACTCTACTCTGTGTTTCTATTAGGTCAATTGTTTTAGATTGGACATAGAAGTAGTATTAATATCACACAATATTTGTCCTTCTGGGTCTAGTTTATTTCATTTAACGTAATGTTCTCCAGGTTCATCCACATTGTCAACTGACAGGTTTTTCTTCTTTTTTAAGGCTGAATAGTATTCCATTGTGCATATATACTCCATTTTGTTTATCTGTCTGTTGATAAACACCTAGGTTGATTTCACATCTTGGCTATTGTACTGATTTCATTTCCTTGAATATATACCGAGGAGTGAGATTGCTGGATCATATGGTAGTTCTATTTTTCAAAATTTTTTTAGAAATTTTTGTGCTTTTTTTTACAATGTCTGAATCAATTTACGTTCCCACCCGTAGCATCCAAGGGTTTCCTTTTCTCTACGTCCTTGCCAACACTTAGCTTTAGTCTTTTTGATAACAGAAATTCTATCAGGTGTAAGGTGATATTATAGTATTTGTTGCCTTTCCTTGATGATCAATGATGTTGAACATTTTTAAATATACCTGTTGGCCATTTGTTTGCCCTCTTTTGAGAAAAATCTATTCAGAGCCTTTGTTCATCTTTCAATCAGATTGTTTTCTTGCTCTTGAGTTGTTTGAGTTTCTTGTATATTTTGGATATTAACCCCTTACCACATGTGTGATTTGCAATTTTTTTTCCCATTCTCTAGATTGTCCCTTCACCTGTTGATTGTTTCCTTTGCTGTGCAGAAGCTTTCTAGTTTGATGTAATCCCATTTATCTATTTTTGCTTTTGTTGCCTGTGCTTTTGGGTCATATTCAAAAAATTGCCCAGACTAATTGAAGCTTGTCACCTATGCTTTCTTCTAGTAGTTTTATAGTTTCAGGTCTTACATGTAAGTCTTTAATCCATTTTAAGTTGATTTTTGTAAATAGTGTGAGCTACAGGTCTAATTTCATTCCTCCACATATGGAAGTTTTATCAGACACTACTGTCCTTTCCTCAGCAACTTCGTCAAAAAATTAATTGACCTTAAATTTGTGGATTAATTTTTGGGCTTTCTTCTGTTTCATTGGTCTATGTGTCTGTTTTTAGACTGGTACCATGTTGTTGTTTTGATTATTATTGCTTTTCAGTAGATTCTGAAATCAGGTTGTAGGATGCCTTTAGCTTTTTTCCTTTTTGTTCTAGATTGTGTTTGGGGTATTTTTCATGTGAATTTTAGGGTTGTTTTTTCCATTCCTGTGAAAAATGTCATTAGAATTTTGATGGCGATTCCATTAAATCTGTAGATAATGTTGGGTAGTATGGACATTTAATAATGTTAATTTTTCCAATTCATGAACACAGGATATCTTTCCATTAATATGTGTTTTCTTCAATTTTTATCAATGTTCTATAGTCTTCAGTGTCTTTCACTTTCTTGATTAAATTTACTCCTAAATATTGGGAGTTTTTTGGTAGCTATTATAAATGGAATTGTTTCCTTAATTTCTGTTTTGAATGGTTTGTTATTAGTATATAGAAATGCTGTTGATGTTTATACGTTGATTTTTTTTTATCTTGCAACTTTACTGAATTTATTGATAGTTCTGCTTTTTGGTGGATAAATTATATATTCATTTAAGCACTGAATTACTTTTTGAAAAAGATATGCAGCAATCAGAATGGCCTCTTGTCAGTATCTCCATGAAATTTTCTTGCCAAAATACTATTTTTGTTTCTTTAAAAGGAAAGTACTCTCTTGTGCAAAAGGAAGATTTTCTCACAGTGAGCAATCGTTGTATATTGCCCTTGGTTCCAAAATAATGTTATGGAATATCCTTCTCTGGCCACCTTTAAAACTAGACCGAGTTCTCATCTTGCGTCCTAGAGGAGCATTTTTTTCAAAAATTTTAAACATACATTTTTGATAATGCCAGTTTGGTGAGGTAGAATAGATAACCTACTGCTTACTGAATGTGTGACTCTAAGTACATTGCTTTGCCTCCTCATACCTGTTACTCCTTTATGAAATGGTAATAAAATACTCCCCATTTCTGAAGGAGCCATTGTGAAGGATTAAATGAGATAATGTGTATAAAAGTGGATAGATCCAAATTACTTACTTTCCATCTTTTTAAAACACTTTACCTTTCAGTAAAACCAATCACTATATCTACACAATGGCAGGAAGCTGCTTTGCTGAAGATGGTGAGAGGCTGATCCATTTGCCAGTGGTATACCCAGAAACAATTTGGCAGGTGTAGTCATTAAGATAAATGGCTGTGAGAGCAGACTGGCAGTCACGTCTGTCAGTACATTAATTATTAGAGGTGATCTGGCCATCAGCTGAATAACTGGCTGGCTTAGTATCCCCTCCCTCCCTTACCATGCCATGTGCATCTTTTCTGAAGCTGCAGACCCAATGAAAGAGAATGACTTTCCCAGATAGAAGAGTCCTTCTCAGTCATAGGTCTATTTTTCATTAGAACCTCCAACTCAGCTCTGCCTGTAAGAGCAGCTAAGATATTTTAGTACATATTCTGGTTTTGCCCGTTTGAAAAATATATACAGAAAACCAGATTAGATGGAGAAGAAAGTGATTGATGAGTATCTAAGCTACCAAAATAGCAGAAACACACAGCAGAAGAGAAAACAATAGCATACTCAGAGCTAAGAGCACTGACTCATAAATCATGCACTGATAAGGAGAGCACACTTATTTCCTGCAGAGGACGATTTTTAAAAGGTATTACATTTATATAATTGGGAAATTTGGTTAGAAAGGTTGGCATCATTCCAGTTGTTACCAAAGTAGCATCTTTGAGAATTCTAAGGGAACAGAAACATTGTGATTTCTACTTGTATCAGTTAGAGTATTAGGCAAAGGAGGATGCCTTCGTATTTTGTTCTAGACAACCTTGAACATAACCTTGCATACAATTTAGGATCCAAAACTTGCTTTTATTGTAAGAGGAAACAGTATGAGGAGTCTGGAGAGAAATCGCATGTGCAAAATAATGGGAATTCACTTTATTAAGTAATTTTATGGAATTCCCATGCATATGTATATAGCCTTCATTTAGCAGATGATTAAGTTCATAGAATTCCCATACGTACATATAAATATATCTATATATACATATCCTCCATTTAGTAGATGATTGACACGTGAGGCAGATTGACCATCCTATATAGTATCTTCCCTCTCCTAGCTTGTAATGTCATTTGGAAGATAAAAGACTAGATAGACAATTTTGAAATAATGATACACACCATTGAATACTAAAGAAAAAAAGACACATAGTAAAAGCTATAGACATGCACTGCAAGCTAATATGCTTAAGAAAACCTTTTTGGAGGGTGGATCACTTGAGGTCAGAAGTTCAAGACCAGCTTGGCCCACATGGTGGGCCATCTCTACTAAAAATACAAAAATTGGCTGGATGTGGTGGCAGATGCCTGTGATCCCAGCTACTCAGGAGGCTGAGGCAGGAGAATTGCTTGAACCTGGGAGGCAGAGGTTGCAGAGATTGCACCATTGTACTCCAGCTTGGGCAACAAGAACAAAACTCTGTCTCAAAAACAACAACAACAACAAAAACAACAAAAACAACAACAAAAAAAGAAAGCATTTGTGGTACTTGGGCAGCCTGTGAATCTTGGGTAGGATTGAAATACAGTCAGTCCTCCACATAAAATAACCAACAACAAATTTTCGACTTTCTTCTGGTGCAACAGCAAATATGCATTCAGTAGAAACTCTGTTTCAAGTACCTGTACAACCATTCTGTTTTTTACTTTTAGCACAGTACTTAATAAATTTTATGAAATATTCAATACTTTATTATAAAACATGCTTTATGTTAGATGATTTTGCTCAACTGTAGCCCAGCATAGGTATTCTGAGCACATTTAAGGTAGATGTGGGGAAGATGGGTTGTTTGGTAGGTGAGGTGTATTATATGCATTTTCAACTTACAATATTTTCAACTTATGATGGGTTTATTGGGATATAACCCCAATATAAGTTGAGGAGCATCTGTAATCAATTCCTTTATCCACTGCAGGCTGAGCTTTGGTAAACCTTTGATCCCAGGTTGGTTTCGCCCTGACACCCAACCTGTTTCTAGACAGCCTCCCCATTTCAGCCAACTCGTGCTCATGAAAGGGAAAACCATTATTCTAAGCCATGTGTTCTTGAGAGAAAAAGTTTAAGTCAACTGTAGGAAAGAAAATAAGTGAAAGGTAAGTGGTCGTTCATTTTCCTACCCAATTTTTACAGGGACTGACTCCGCCAATAAATATGCCCCTTTTGCTGACCGATGCCAAGAGTTTAGAACTGAGCTAATTAGAATATACTGCATTTCTCATTAGATTTCACACATTGTTTTGCCAATCACACAGCTAGGTTTAGGATGCAAAGACAGAGAACTGGTTCCTCATCTTTCTTTCACTCCTGAGAGCAGCAGATCCCTGCCCAATCCGGCCTCGCTCCCCACCACAACAAAACCAAGCTCAGCTCTGGTCACTGGTTTCCTGTCCTCCTCCTTCTCCATCTGACCACTGGGACAGTCCTGCAAGTAGGCTGCAGTCTGCTTTGCTGCTTAGCATCTCCTTCTTCACAAATCTTTGCCACCATCTTTGTTCTTTAGACAACATTATACGGGCTGTTTCCAGAGAAGCATCTGTGATCTACTGCCCTACTCAAGGGCTGTGGGCAGCATTAATAATAACCCTGAGCTAGGTAGGCTGAGCACAGTGGCTCATGCCTAGAATCCCAGAACTCCAGGGAGCTGAGGCAGGAGGATAGCTTGAGACCAGGAGTTTGAGACTAGCCTAGGCCATTTAGTGAGACCTCATCTCTATTAAAAAGAAAAAAAACAAAAACAAAAACTCTGAGCTAGGAGCCTATGGGCTGAACTGCACTATTTTCTAATATGGAGGTCTGGAGTTCTAGAAAGACTAGAAAACTCTATAAAAAGTGTAAAGGTAAAGTTGGGTACTAACATTTTTAAAAATTATTTTTAATCTGCTAATGCCTATTCTTAGCATTTCTAACTCTTAAAATTATCAGGCTTGTTATCTGTGAGTAATAGTACTATTAATATGTTTTTTGTTTACATAAATAAATAATATGTTTTTATTTATATAATCAAAAAAAATACATCACAGAACTTAAGAGAAGGCTAAAGAGATGTAGAAAGGGGAATTCTAACTAAATATAGATCCTAGGGATTGGGATTCCTACACATATTTGAAGACAAAAGTGTTGAAATAAAGTTGTGCATAATTTGTACATATATAAAGGCACTTAAAAAAGCTGAAAAAAAATTATCAGGTATTTCAAACAACGAGATGACTGCCTCTGTTGCATTCCCATAGTAAGTAGCATTTTGGCATGCCCCCTTCACTATACTATCCTGCCTAAAAAGACAGCCTTCCAAGGAGGGTAGAAAGTACTCTTGGGGCTAGGTGTGGTGGCTTATGCCTGTAATCCCAACACTTTGGGAGGCTGAGGTGGGTGGATCACCTGAGGTCAGGAGTTCAAGACCTACCTGGCCAACATGGAAAAACCCTATCTCTACTAAAAATATAAAAAATTAGCCAGGCATGGTGGTGGGCACCTGTAATCCCAGATACTCAGGAGGTTGAGGCAGGAGAATCACTTGAGGAGGCCGGGCGTGGTGGCTCATGCCTGTAATCCTAGCACTTTGGGAGGCTGAGGTGGGAGGATCACGAGGTCAAGAAATCAAGACCATCCTGGCTAATATGATGAAACCCTGTCTCTACTAAAAATACAAAAATTAGCTGGGTGTGGTGGTGTGCGCCTATAGTCCTAGCTACTTGGGAGGCTGAGGCAGGAGAATTGCTTGAACCCGGGAGGCGGAGGTTGCAGTGAGCCAAGATCGCACCACTGCACTCCAGCCTGGGTGACACTCCGTCTCAAAAAAAAAAAAAGTGCTCTTGGATAAACATTGTTTTGTAATAATAGTTTCTTTTTATGAATTTCATCATTCGATGTTAAAATCAAGTGATCAGTAACATCTTCAAGGAAACTGCTGGCAGATGTATATAAAAAGATAATGACTCATCTAAGAATTTATCACAAATAATAGTTTGAAATTCCAAAAGTATCTGAAAGGTATATAATTCAATTGTTTGTTCATTCATGCATTCATTTATTCAGCCATCGTTTGGATACCTACTATGTGCTAGACATCGTAGATGATGCTGACGAGTGATGAGCAGGGTAAATGTATCTGCCTCCATGGAGTTTACAGAACATGAAGGAGAAAGATGATAATATAACAATTATTTTAAAATTCGGTATTTATAGATCTATAACTGCTATAAGGAAGATATTATTATTGTTGTATATCTTTGCAAGCCCATAACAAAAGCATTTTAAAGTGTCTTAACAGCAGTTCCTGCATTGACAGTATCACTGTCAACTATCAGAACAGCCCAAAACTGAGTCTAATAGACTGACACGTTTAATAAACAGATTTATCAGTTTTGCACGTTATTCTCTCCCTAGAAGACATATTGATGTATGTTCACGATTTCTGAGCTTTCCAAAGTCATGACATTCCTGTCGCCCTGAGAGCAGTGTGAACAAGTCGTATGACCCTGTGGATCCCAGCTCAGAGGTGCACAGTAGTGGCACACCTATGGCTTCCTTTTACCTACCTGTCCACATCAGAGCAGTGACTGAACAGCTAAGGCAGGTTGAGGGGACCCCTGACTGCCAGCCCGCTTGCTGGCCCATCTGAAAAAACAGTTTGTACATCAGTGAGAGAAAGAAACTTAAGGAAAATCCCAAAGCTCACAGCGTTTTCCCAGTGAAAAAAAGAAAAGGTGTTTTCACAGTGCTTTATCTAGAAAAGCCTTTGTGTGCTTAATGATGTCTTCATGTGTTTATAATTTCTCATTGATTCCTTTATTTTACATGGACTTAAAACTCAACCATAACCCCACACACACATTTTCATGGCCCTCCAGCTCTATCATGATGGTGCAGACAATTGCTATGGAAAAGTTTTTGTTTTTTACTGTTAGTGAGAGAAATCATTATGTTGAATTAGAAACTCTGAAACATTGTGATTATAGGAAGAAGAACTTGGTTCGAACACTTTTTTATTAACATAAGGAGGTCAAAATTATATACACCAGATGTGTTTAGCTCCCTACACCAAATGTGTCAGACTGGAGCTTTCTAGAACAGGGTTTCTCCAAGTATTATGATGTTTTATCCTCTTCACTTTGGCTGTAAGAAGCTACAGTTTTTTCCCTTACTTCCCAGGATTCAGGTTAGCATTCCAAAAAGAACACGTGCAAAAACAAACAAAACAAACAAACAAACAAAAACCCTCATCTCTTTGAGTATAAACAAATGCTCTGGTCTTTTATTTTTTCATGAATCTTGTGTTTAAATGAAAGTTCTTTTCTGAAAGCTTTCCAGTGTGATAACCACACATCCCAAGAGAGCTAGACGCTTTTGCGAGCTAAAAAAAAAAAAAGAATTTTTCAAGGAATGTGATTAATACTACATCCCTCAGCAAGCAATTAGGTACCCTTGTATCTGACACATAGAAATGAGAAATAGAAATCTATAGGCAGTGCCCTTTTTTTGTGAAAGACATTGTATTACTTCAACTGTTTTTGTTTTAAAGTAGGGAATGGTATCACTGTTTATTCTAATTAGAAAATACGTGAAACCTCCACAGGGTTCAAAATCCCAGGGTAATATGAGACATTCTGTAGGTTTGGTTTCTGCCTTCTTTCCACTTCTCTCAGACTTTCTGAGAAACATTTCCATATTCCCATCTAAACTCCAAAAACTGACGTAGAGTTTAGCATCCATCAGTTTTTCTTGGCCCTATTTCTTCAATATTCTTATTTTCCCCCTGCATCCTAGATGTTTAATCCACTTGTTAAATTAAGTAGCACAGAAATAGGGCTATCTTTATAATAATCTGAAGACCAAATCCATCAATTTATCCTAGATTACGAGCAATTAAGAAAATGTAAGACTTAAAAACACTTAACTAAGACTTAGGGCAGGTGGTTCAGTTGGACTCTCATACTTATGTAATTGTTGTAATGTAGAGTTAAGAAGTAATCCCCTCAATTGTCCTTGGAACCTCCTTATAATAAATAGTACAAACCTTTCCCAACAGTCTAAATGTTTTATCATTCGGTCTTCATGATTTCACTGTCATCTTCTGATGATATTTCCTTCGCCTCCTTTATTTCCAACCTCTTTGGTATAATAGATTAAATTATGTGGATTTGACATAAGGCACTTTTTACTTCTCTTTATTTTGAGTATGTTTTCTCAGCCTTGTACTCTTAAGAACCATTAAGGACTTCTTGTTTCACATGCCCCCAGCTAAAAAAAAAAATTGTACTTTCTGTTAAGCACCAGTTTTTTATTTGTTTGTTTTTTGTTGTTGTTTTTTAATTGTACTTTAGGTTCTGGGGTACATGTGCAGATCATGCAGGATTGTTGCATAGGTACATACATGGGAAGGTGGTTTGCTGCCTCCATCCCCCCTGTCACCTATATCTGGCATTTCTCCCTATGTTATATCTCCCCAACCTCCCCACCCTCCCGCTGTCCCTCCCCTAGCCCCACCCCCCAACAGGCCCTGGTGTGTGATACTCCCCTCCCTGTGTCCATGTGTTCTCATTGTTCAATACCCGCCTATGAGTGAGAACATGCAGTGTTTGATTTTCTGTTCTTGTGTCAGTTTGCTGAGAATGATGGTTTCCAGATTCATCCAGGTCCCTACAAAGGACACGAACTCATCATTTTTTATGGCTGCATAGTATTCCATGGTGTATATGTGCCACATTTTCCTTGTCCAGTCTATCATCAATGGGCATTTGGGCTGGTTCCAGGTCTTTGCTATTGTAAACAGAAGCACCAGTTTTATTTCAAAGTAAATAAATTGTCTTTAAGTAATTGTTTGTATAATGTAAACTGGTGTTTTTCAGTTTGATTCTTAAACTATCAACATTTGAATTACCTAGATCTCTGGGCATGGGCCCAGGAATTTGCATTTTAGCAAGTGTCTAGTTGGTAACTTTGCACGCTCAAATATGTGAATCACTAAATCGACCAGAAGCCCAATATATGTCTCTGACCGGGAAGTGCTATTTAATTCTTCAACTCTTCTTTTTTCTTAGCCAAAACCAGTATCTTTTATTTTCCACAGTATATAATTTTCTTAGAACAAATTGTCTATTTCTGAATCTACATTTAAAAATCCACATAATTTAATCTATTATACCAAAGAGGTTGGAAATAAAGGAGGGGAAGGAAATATCATCAGAAGATGATAGTGAAATCACAAACTGAGATATTGCTAACCCTGTTCTGTGGCAACAGAACTGAGAAGAAAGTGAGAGCAAAGGCCATGCAAGGATGGTTCAATGGTAAAATGGTAGGATAAATGAGACTGCCATTGCCACTTCTCCCCCGAAGCAGTCCCTCACACAGCCTAAAACCATCAGCACTACCACACGCTCTTGTTCAAAGCTGCAAGGGACCAGAAAGCACCTCACTGTCACGTTACTTCTTGTACTTTCTGTTGACTCCCGCAGATTCGTAACTCGGGCTCCGCTGACAGTACAGTCCAGTTCATCTTCTATCAACCCATCATCCACCGATGGAGGGAGACAGATTTCTTTCCTTGCTCAGCAACCTGTGGAGGAGGTAATGGTGTTCACTTAGTCTAGGAACTGTTGGCTTGTGTGAGGAAATTCTTGGGTATTATAAGAGTAGAGTAACTTCAGCATGGAAGAAATTTTGTGTTGTAGTGGGCCAGATCATTTCTTCGGAACAGAGAGGAATCTCACAGCTCTCCTGTAAGGCAGATGCCTCTGCCAAGATGCTGAAGACATTTTTGTCTGTAGAATCCCATTAGAGGAAACAGTCTTTACTTCTCTCCTTGATTTTGTAGAAGGCCAGAAATAGAAATATCCTAATTTGACAGCAGTTTGGTCCTGGAGCAGGCAGGTCCATTCACTTACATAAACTACACCTCTGGTTGAGGTAAAGTCACCTATTCAGCAATCAATTAAAGAGGGTTTAGCAGGCTTACTTAATTAGAGAAAATAGTTTGTTACCAGGAAAAAAAATCTCTGCATTATAGACTTAGGCTCAATTATTTTTCAACTCCACCCCATCATCCATGCATTAAAAGAAATGCCATTTGCTTTATTTATTCATTAAAATGCATCTCTCTTGAAAAGTCATGAAATCATCTCACTGTCTCTGCTCCATCATATTTGTAACAGAAGCAGCATTTTGTGTTACTAGACAAGATTTTTCCCTCATTTTCTGCTCATTATAATTATGGTGTTTGCATCATGATTGCACTGAATGATTTCCCAATAATTTCAATAATTTATTTAGATATTTCCCTGCAGTAGATCATTTAGTTTATTTAACTTTTATACTTGTATAATGCAATGAATAACTTAATACCTAAGTATTTTCTCCTTTCAAATGATTTTCTTGGTATAAATACTCAAGAGTGAGATTGTTAGATCATGGAATTTCAGAATTTTTGTGGCTATTGGCACACATTACCAAATTCTTTCCAGAAAGATAACAACCAGTGTGTGAATATTTTAGATTCATTGCCAACTGAGTCAGTATTTGTGGATTATCATTTTTCTAAGTTTTTCAATGTAATGGATATAAAATTGCATGTCTATTCTTTTGAAAATTAGCACATTAAGTAAATTCCAGCTCTAGTTTTATGGAAGCCAGTTAATTGGCTGACTTTAAATAGCTAATCCACATAAGTATCACTAGATTAACTTGACAAGATATAAGAAGGTGGTACCTGAAAATGGAGGCAAATGATTACCCGTAAATTTTTGGAGAACATTGTATGATGTAATTCATCTTTACCTATGTTGTTTCCATCTACACAATGTAAACAAACCACTGAAAAATGTAGTTCTATGGAGCAAGATTGATTTTAGCATAAAAGAAGTCAGTAGAAGTGCCATGAAGTACTTTTACTCAGTTGATAAAAAACTGTCAATTCAACATTTTAAGCATTTCAATAGAATGAGTGTTTCGTTGTTCTATCTGTCATGAATAGCAAATTGTTTAGCTGGCTCATACCAGTAATCTCAGCACTTTGGGAGGGCACAGTGGCTCACACCTGTAATCCTAGCACTTTGGGAGGCCAAGGCAGAAGGTTGGCTTGAGGCCAGGAGTTTGAGACTAGCCTGGCCAACATGGCAAAACACCGTCTCTACTAAAAATACAAAAATTAGCGGAGTATGGTGGCGCGAGCCTGTAATCTGAGCTACTCAGGAGGCTGAGGCATGAGAATCACTTGAAACCAGGAGGTGGAAGTTGCAGTAAGCTGAAATCGCACCACTGCACTCCAGCATGGGTGACAGAGCAAGACTCTGTCTCAAAAAATAAAAAAGAAAATTGGTTTGTTTAAAAATGAACTTTCAATTACTTTGATGTTCCATGGGAATATATTATTTTGATACATTTACTAATGACTAGCATGGGAAATAGTTTCAAGGAAAAAACCTAAGGGTTTTTTTTTTCTTTTTAAAAAATGAAAACCATGCTTTGTGAGAAATAGCAATTCAATTATATGCACACATAGAGCTGCTATTAGAGTATAATGTCAGCAACCTTGGTAACAGCTTATTATATAATAAAGACATTGATGTTAGATTCACATGTGTCTTACTTCTTTGGGCCTCATTTTCCTCACATCAAAATGAAGTAGAACTGTCAGTGGTTTTCAGATGTTTCTGGGTTTCAAACCTCACGAAGCCAGGATGAAAGGAAGACTGCTCTGTGTGGAGATGTAAGGGGTGTGGAGATCAGCCTTCCTTCTAGTCTATTTTGAAATTTTCTGAAGTTTCCAGTTTGAAAATTACTGAAAAAATAGTCTCTAAGTTCTCTTCTCTGTTTCTGGTTCCAGATTGAACTGGTTGGACATTTTGCTAAGCAAAAATTGCTACTCCAAATACATGTATAACTTTAGAAAACGTGATTATCTGATGATCTGGGTTGTTTGCTTCCTTTTTGCTCTAACCTTTCATTTTATACACACTGTAACAGCTTCAAAGCAACAGACTTAGCTGACAAATTTTGACTTTGAAAAATAATCATCTCAGATTAATAATTTACTTGTGTTGTTCCGGCATTTTAGTACGTGATAAATTCTGTCCCTGTGTAGAAATTATTATCTGAAAAATTGTAAAATGATTAGCCTGTTATAAAATTAGATGCTTTTAGAGTACAATGTAATTGAAAAGTGAAAATACATTTACTTATTTAAAATGTCATTTTGCTACTTGATTTTTTTATAAAACAAATATTAGATGGAAAAAGTGTTCTTACCCATGGCTTTCATTACATTTCATGCTTTTCATCTTTATAGTCAAATTTTAAAAGGCCCTTCTTTTTGGGTCTTTAATGAACAATTAATTTTTGTGGGTGGTCTGAGAACACAGCCTTAAGCCAGGCAATCTGGCTCATAAACCTCCTTCTGATTTCCTAAAATCTTTTACAAGCCCCTTAATGATTTAAATCTTGCTTCCTAATATATATTTAGCAATAACCGCACTCAACCCACCTGCTAGGGATAATGTATTTGGCAGATTGATTCGGGTAAGAATGATACAAACAGCCTAATTTTTTAAAAAGTCTCTATGTACATTTATTTTTCACTCCAAGAATCTAAATCTTGATCACCACCCTATCAGAAATCCACAGGACAATAAAAAGACAGGTAGGAAAGATAAAACATGTGAAGAGAGTTAACTATTACTCAACAATACTTTTTTTTAAGACAGCCTTCTTTAAACAGTGACAATTTATGGGTGGAGGCTAAGAAATGTTGGCTAGAGACTTTTAAAAGAAAATGACAGAAAATTTTGAATATAACAAAAATGGAACAGTAATAGGGGGTATTTTTATCAATTCTGCAGGGAAACAGGATGCATGATGTCTATTGTTGGAATCTCAATGGTCCATTTATTCCGCTCAACCCACTCAGGTTGAATTTGGGCAAAAATAATGTTCCCAGGCATTATTTATTGTCAGTGGGACCTTATCCTGTGCTGGCCACCCATGTGCAAAGAGAGCAATGAGGGATTTATTTTACTTAGTTGTTTGGGAGTTTATTCTCCCTTGTGCCCCAGGTACTAAGGAGACAATTGAGCATTCTTGTATAAGATGGTGGGTAAATACTGATGGTCTTTTTTGGATAGAGAATTCTGCATTATATATTTGGATTATACAAAAGTAACAAAAAGAACAGTTCTTACCACAGAGTCTTATTATCTGGCTGAGCCTTTATACAGTTCAAGTCTTATTATTATTTAATTATGAAGATTTGAGAGGATTGCTTGAGAAAAACACAGTACTTGAGGTCTGCAAAAATTAATGAGCCTTCCAATTATGTGTCTTTTTTCCTGGAAATGACTAAGGCGTTGGGGAATAATTTCCATTGATGTGAGCCGGCCAAAATGCATAAAGAAATATATTGCATTGGCATGTACGTTTAAACTTGTCTGGATGGTTTGATACTACAGGTTACCAGCTGACATCGGCTGAGTGCTATGATCTGAGGAGCAACCGCGTGGTTGCTGACCAATACTGTCACTATTATCCAGAGAACATCAAACCCAAACCCAAGCTTCAGGAGTGCAATTTGGATCCTTGTCCAGCCAGGTCAGTCAGATTTACTAGTTCATTTTTCATAAACATAACTCAAGTTCCAAGTAAGTTTCTTAAAATGAAATGTTTTAATTAAAAATAAAATGAAATTACACATAAATAAGTGTTGCTGTCCAGTGTCCATTTCTAATCGTGTGTTACTAGTACCCATGCTCCTTGCTCTTGCTGTTATGCAAGGCCATCTCAGAGTCTACAGACTTTGCTTTTATAAAGCAGCAGGTGACGTGCTCGTCAGAGTCATTTTCTCTTCCGATTTCCTTTCATCCTGCTTCCTTGTTTCTTTCCTTAACAAGGTCCAGGCCAATGGACCACTCAACATTCTTTTTGTTTGTTTGTTTTTGCTTTGTTTTGTTTTTGAGATGGAGTCTCCCTCTGTCAGTCACCCAGGCTGGAGTGCAGTGGTGCAGTCTTGGCTCACTGCGATCTCCGCCTCCTGGTTGAAGCGATTCTCCTGCCTCAGCCCCCCAAGTAGCTGGGATTACAGGCGCCTGCCACCATGCCCGGCTAATTTTTTGTGTTTTTAGTAGAGATGGGGTTTCACCAAGTTGGTCAGGCTGGTCTTGAACTCCTGACCTCAGTCGATCCACCGTCCTTGGCCTCCCAAAGTGCTGGAATTACAGGCATGAGCCACCATGCCCAGCCAATGTTCTCAACCAATGTGATGGCACAAGATTCTCAGGATTTTTTCCATTTTATCTCTGTTCCTGATCAGGGACATGAGCAGAGCAGACCAGACCGTATTTCAGGGCTACAACTGATCCCTTCTAGCCTGTCCACACTGATTACATAGAGTCAAAACCAACCTTAGAAGAGTTCTGCTGCCTTTGAACACAGTCAGTCTTTGCTAAAGAGAAAGCAGAACTTATTCCCAGTAATCAGATTCTCAAAAGGTCTTTTAAATTAGAAGCTTTAAATAGGCACCTGACACTTTCACACATGATGATTTGCTTTTTGGAAACCACAATTAGCCCTCAGATTATTTGCAGGGTCAAGAATCTGCCTGATGAATGAAATATCTCAGGTGATGAGTAGTCATGGAAGCGCAGGTCAAGAATGTTTTCATGGGTGTAACATTTGCCTTTGCAATCACAACACTTGCTGGAGATTCTCTTTGGTATAAAGTAACTTACTCATCCTCAACTTATAAGAGAAAATGTAAGAAAAGCCTCCCCCTACAAAAGCAGTCATCAATACCAAATGATAAAGATTCATTTTCAAACTCCTTGGATTTTTGAGAAACACCTCAATGTCATTTTTTAAAAATCATAGTATACTAATTATGTATGCATAAAAAGAAAGCTTCAACTCATTAAAATATGACTTGGGCAATGTTGATGTAAATCATTCTATTTTGAGGTTATAAACAATGCAATTTTAGTTTTTGTTTTCTGCCATTAATTCCTTAAGGTGTATGTTTCTGTTCTCTTCCATATTTATATTTATGAATGCTAAGTTCTACATGTGATATGAAATTAGTTATTAATTAATTCATAGGAACCATATTACCTACCTCATAAAAATGAACTCAGAATGACAGGTTTTCATTAAAGGAACAAAAAGAATAGATATTTTATAACTGTAAAATTTAGGCAAAGTTTAATTTAGCATCATATTACACCAGAAAATTTTATATTAAAAATTGGATACCATATAAAAACTGAATAAGGTGTTGAAATTGTGGTTGGATTTCTTTATTTTGGAAATCTGAAGGGTCTGAAGTTTTTTAGCCAAGACAGTTATAACCCATGCAATTTGATTTCATTTTAAAATTGTTCTACTTATACTTTTTTATGCGTACCTGTAATAAGAAGACCAGTGTGTGAAAGGCACAGTTATCCTAATTCAGAGAGTTCAGGTCAGCCCTAGAGAGACCTTGAAAGTCTTTTACACACTTCCATGAAAATTTGTACATGTATTTCTAGGAGAAATTAGAGCTTCAATTCCCACAACTTTATAAAGCTTTTTCCCGCTAAGAAAAAAATCATCAGTTAAAAGATGGCCATGGAAGGGAGTTGTGTAAAACAAAAGCATTTTGTTAACAATTTGAAGGAAGTGTTTATAATTAGAAAACTTTACTCGTTCTTTCTGGCCTCTTTTACCCACTCTTGTCTGTTGGAGAAACATTTTTGGCCTATTTCTTATTACCCCAAGCAAAAGGCCATTCATTCTGCAGTAAAAGAGGTCTGCCTGTGCAATTTATGCCTTTTCTATGTCCTGTGTTATTTTAAAACATTTAATACAGCACATGAATAAACGTTGGGACAGGTGGCTATTTAAAAAAGAAAGACACGAAGAAAGATAAGTGAGAAAAGGAAAAAGAAAAAATAAGAGGCAAAGGTCAAGAAGCTGGTTTTTTATTGAAGAAGTAATTAGACAAAACTGAGCAGCAGGAAAGGTCTAAGGGATAGCTGCTTCAGAAAATGTAAGGATGCTACTCTGAGGTTAAGATACTTCAGGAATTACCATGAAATTCACTGAACTCTTTTGCATACCTAAGATCAAGGCAACTCTTCTGAATTCTAAGAGAAAATGAGAAGTGATCATCTAAGAAAAGCAGATAGAAGAGACTCTGTAAAATAGATCTGCTCTTCCATCAGACACCGCAGAATCAAACTTTCAGGGAGCTGCTCTCTCACCAGATATAATGATCTCATAGTAGAATCAAGAGTGAACAATGACATTCAACCAACACTTTTGCCACCAAATTTAGAAATTCCCAAAAGGTGAAACCAACATTCTTGGTATAAAGTCACATATTTTTAATTTCAAAAGAAATTTATTATATCTAGCCCCTGAGATATTTATTCATTTTTCCTGAATCACACTAGGATTTTTACCTATTATAGCATTTATAAGTAAAGTCTCTTGTAAGAAAAGGGAAGGAAAAAAATTAAAAATGAAAAGTAAATTTTTTTAAAACGAAGTCCCAGTTAGGTAGCCGACTTTATTCCCTATCAAGGCTTGCAAGTACCATTGACGGCAAACACTGCATCAAACAATTAAGTCTATAACTTTATATTTATTACTTTACCCTTCTGGGCTTCTGTTTTCTCACCCACAAAATGGGAAGAAAGGGTCATTTGTTGTTAAATTAGTGGTTTTCAAACTGTGCCCACAGAACCTGTTGTTCCACAAGTTTTTAAATTAAATTTTTTAATATATTTTAAAGTATTTTTAAATAATAGTTCACAAAATGTATATTCAAACATGTTAAACAACTAATTTTAACTAATTGACACTAAGTTAAATTATAAAAATTATAACAATTGTATAAGTGTTGTACTACCAAAGTAAATGCTTTTGCCTTCATCATTAAGTTCCTCGGTTATGTCTAGTTGAAAAAATAAGTATCCTAAGATTGCAAAGTAAGCTGTAAAAACATTTTTTTCATTACCAAACACACTCTGTGATAGTAAGAGTTTTCTCATTACTACATATCTAATACCAAAACAAAGAAGAAGTAAACTAGATATGGCCACCAGTGGCCATAATCTCTGATATCTACTCATTGTATTTACCAAAATAGCTTCCCTATTCTCATTATTTTGCTTTATAATAAGTAAACATTATACATTTGAACTAATCAACTAGAATCATAAATATCGTCAGCGTTGGCCCTATATGTTTTGGTCTTTTACACAATGTAAAGCCTCCCAATGACCAGGATGTTTCTAAGTCACTGCATGTGGTTGTGTCCATGGCCCCTTCCAACTTCAAACTCAATGACTGTAAATATCAGTCATTATTTTAGTTTTGGGAAGTTTACAACAGCTTCCTAAATACATGAACAACTTCTAGGAATTGAATAGGCAACCAGTGGCACAGAGGGGTCTCAAGAATATCTCACTCCACACATCTGTGTATTTTTCAGTTCTCATTTTCTTTTCCTTTTGTTCCCACCATCTTCTTTCTTTGCTTTCCCATCTCATTTTTTGTTCCTCTTTCTTATACTCACTGACAACATCCACTGGCTTCCATGGTGGTCGATTAATTCATCTAGTAGTTCTTGAGGCTGAAGAGACTGTTGACATCTTGCCTATACCCTTCAAAATAATTTTTATGTTTTCATGGCTTTTTTGCTGATCCTAAATGCTAACTTAGAAATGTTGATAAAAGACTGTAATGAAAACAGTGAAACTCACTAATAATCCCCAGTGCCCACAGATAACCTCTGTTAATGCTTTTGCTGGATTTCTTTCCAGTCGTGTCTATAACTCATAACATAATTGAGATCATACTTTATACAGGAGATACTTGGAATTGAATAATTTGGCATTCTTGGTTTTCATTCTTCTGTAAGCCAGCCTGAATACCCATGACACGTAGTAATTCGACCATGCACTGAGGTAGGAATTTAAGTCCACTGGACTATAAGACCAACAATTGAGCCTTGCTGGCTGCCCAGCAGTTTCATCCCAAGAGGGCTTTGTTGCTCTCTGCTGGTGCCATTTGCACAGTCATTTTTCTGAAATACTAAAACACTTTGTTTCCTGGCCAAAAGTGGTCTCAAACAGGGGGCCAAAACTTAATCCTTATAAGGGAAGTGAAGAGAAAGTAAAGTATAAAGCTTTAATGACTTTTAGCTAAAATTAATAAGGATTTTCATTAGTGACTTAGAGCTATGACATCACTAAGCCCATCATATGCTCTGTACACAGTATGTTACATGTTCTACTGATAGTCCCAATGGGCGTTCCCAGAGATCCAGAGATATACTCCTCCTGCATGTCAGGGATTGGCACATGTTTGCTTTCTGCTTCGTACATTTAACACTATGTTCTGTGTGTTCTCCCATGGGACTTAGAATCTAGACAGATGTAAAATCCTCTCTTACGCCTACCATGCTATAATCATAGCTTCTGTCTTACACCAGGGGAAATTTTTTTGGAATTTATGCAGTGATGTGTGGCATTTTTACCTCTTGGGTGAAAGGTCAGGTCCATCATGTGGCCAGAAAGCCTCAAAGTATAACTCTGTGGTTCAGCAACAACTAAAAAGGCATGGTATGAATTCAGATGATAAACACCTTGATGTTTTCAAAGCAGTTTTAGATGTAAAATATACAACATTTATCCTTTCATGTCTTAGTCTGTGAGACGGTAAGACAGTTAAGACTGTCAGGAGGAAATTGTGCAAGTTACTCTTTGTGAGACAATCGGAGAACCACCTTTGCAGATTTTTTTTTTTTTTTTTTTTTGCGCAGACCTTTAGTTTTCCCTCCAAGGCCGTAATGAAGGGGACTTAAATTGGCAAGAGGTGGACAAGTGAAAAAAGGTTTCACTCATCAGACTATCATGGCCATAGTCAGCAAACAAATCTGTTTGTTTCTAGCTGAACCTGCATCCAGATTCCCCCTTCCCTCAAGGAATTCGGAGCAGCAGTCCTAAGCAAATGCCCAAACTTGTATACCCCAAGCAGCAATTCTTGGCAAGTTCAAGTGGACTTTTTTTTTTTTTGTCCAGCTCCATTTAGTTTCACAGTAAATTGCATAAATTATCTCTGACCAGGAATCAAAAAGAAAAAGTCTCAGAATTAAATTTTAATGCAACTACAAAGAAATACTCTGCATCAGGACAAGTAGTATGTGTAGTAGGCATGTGAAAAACCTGATTCTCACACTAACTTGATGACCAACTAGTCAATGCCAATATAGCCTGATGTTTAGGAGTGGGAGCTTTGGCATAAAACG